>VXBQ01012925.1:0-42085 GCA_013400175.1 Phainopepla nitens | reverse complement strand
TTTTTTTTTTTTTTTTTGCATTAGAAATAGTGTCAGTTGTCAAACAAGACTCCAGATTGATTTGGTTTTTTTATGTCTAGCTTTCAACATCCTCAAAGGCATCTAATTGTTCAGGACATACTGAGTATCTGCACTTACAGAAATCAAGGCTCAAGTGGAGCTCCCCTGAAAGCCAGGCACCGGGAAGCCAAGATTAGTTTTCAGAAAGTAAGTGGTTTTCATTTTTCGGTTTCTCAAGGACTCTTTCAAGGGCCAAGCAGATGGCTGGGAGATCTGCAGAATGGGAACCTGCAGTTCTAATGGGGACACAGAAGTGTGTGTGGAGGGGGCTGTTTGTTTGGGGTTTCTTTTAGCTAAATTGCCTTTTTGTTTGACAGCAATTTACACTATTTATGCAGCTGGAATGCCAGTGCATTTTTTGTGTGGACTCTCCCTTTTCAACAAAGGACTGAGAAAATTGCCACACTCATTCTAGGAGCTTCCCAGCAGCTCTGAGGCATAACCAGAAGAGGAATTTCTGACTTAAAAGTACGAAGGCAAAGAACAGAACAAAAGCAGAGCTGGGTCCCAGGAGCAGCTCTGGCTGGGTTCTCAGGGAGCTCTCATGGAGACGTGGGGATGTTTGGAGACCAGCCTGGCCCCAGCTGCTCTCCCAGGAGCACCGGGGGCTGTGCTGGCCCTTTGGCAGCGGTGAGCTGCCTGGAAGAAGAGGCTCCTTGTCGCTGAGGTGTGAGGGCTGTGGCAGAGGGAGGCAGCGGTGTCCCAGCCCCAGCCTGCCCCCAGGGCCTGGCACAGCTGCCATGTGCCTGTACCTTGCTGAATTTAGGCTAATATCTTATTTCTCCATCCTCTCCATCACTCCCAGGATGATTCACTGCAGCCTGCCTGGACATATTCCTGTGTGAGGAACCTGCTGAGGAACCCACTCATGTGAGGCCAGAGACACCCAGGATTCCCCGAGGGAGGCANATTATTTTCTTCATCAGACCAGGGAATACCCCCTACCTCTACAGCCTCTCTTCCTCCTTTTGTTGTTCCAGTGAATATTTCATGACTCTTGCTAAATTTAGGCTAATATCTTATTTTTCTGTCCTCTCCACATCACTCCCAGGATGATTCACTGCAGCCTGCCTGGACATATTCCTGTGTGAGGAACCTGCTGAGGAACCCACTCATGTGAGGCCAGAGACACCCAGGATTCCCCGAGGGAGGCACAGGAATCCCTGCAGAGCTGCTGCAGAGAGCCTCTGTACCCTGCTCAGGGCACCAAACCTCAGAGCTGGAGAATTAACTCCCCTCTCTCCACCTGGGATGCCCAAACTGCCTCGTGGCACCGAGAAATGGAGCTGACCTTGCAGCTGCACGGGGACACGGAGTCACAGGGCTGGGCTGGTGCCTGCCTTGGGGAGCTCCACGTATTCCCCAGGATGCTGTGCCCATGGAGCAGTGCACAGACACCCCCTCATGTTTGCATGTATTTGCTGTTTGCCTGTCCCACACATTTTCCTTGCTAGCCTGTCATAACCATTACTAAAATATGCTTATCTCATGTATGCAAATAGCAGGATATTTATAAGATTCTTTGAAATTTCCATAATTGTGCTGTAAAAAAAAAAAAAAATCTCTTTGCTTATCTCACAAAATGTTGTAACCACAGTGTTACTTTTATTGAAATCCAAAAATCACTCAGCAAAATAAGAATAGTTAGAAAACTGTCAGGTTTTTATATTTTTGAAATAGAAGGGAAAGAAAGTGAGCAAACCAGGCTTTATTATTTTAAATTAGAAACTTTAATGCTCACCAAAAAGGATATAAACTGTAAATGTATTTTAGCAGTTCCTAGAGAAAAAGAGAGAGGTTTTAATAATAACACTGTGTGCTCCTATATCATTTTCATTAGAAAAATCTTGGAGCACTTTCAGCTTATTAAAGAATGGAATGCCTCGGAAGGCTCTCGGGAGCTGCCACAGAAAAGTAAAGTAACAAATATAAATCCACATTGTTCTCCATCCTGTGATTAGCTGGGAGTTCCCTGCCACCTTGGGGTGCACAGCTCCCTGCAGCCCTGGCAGGACAGGAGCTGCCCGGGGCACTGCAGGGGCCCCGCTGCTCCCAGCCCCTCATTCTGTGGGTCAGGGAACCAGCACGTGGAAGGACTGTCCCAAATCTCGTGTCCTGCCCCGTGGGGACACACCAGCAGCTCTGCAGGGATTCCTGTGCCTCCCTCGGGGAATCCTGGGTGTCTCTGGCCTCACATGAGTGGGTTCCTCAGCAGGTTCCTCACACAGGGATATGTCCAGGCAGGCTGCAGTGAATCATCCTGGGAGTGATGTGGAGAGGACAGAAAAATAAGATATTAGCCTAAATTTAGCAAGAGTCATGAAATATTCACTGGAACAACAAAAGGAGGAAGAGAGGCTGTAGAGGTAGGGGGTATTCCCTGGTCTGATGAAGAAAATAATATTAAAAACTCCCCGGTGTTTAATTTCAGGAAATACAATAGAGCAAGCGAGGGCCCAGAAGAGGAACAGCACGTTAACATATCTTAGATAAACAGGAGCCAAGTTGTTACCCTGACAGAAAAACGAGGGCCCATCAATGCAATGGGGGAGAATAATAAATTAAAAACCAGATGGTTCAAAGATGTGATTGCGTCTTCAGCTTCAGCAGGAAGAAAGAAGGGGGATACATATGTACTGCAGGCAGGCCAGGAACACAAAAGCTTGGAAAAAACACAAGAACAGGAGAGGCAGGCCCATCACAATGAAATTAATTAAAAGAGCAGGACCTCAAGTTATTTTAGGTCCCAGTGGTAGAAGCACCAGAATTCCAAGCTCCATTCTTCATTTGCACATAAAGTTTCCTATTTCATCCATGCTCAAAAAAGGACCTCTTCCTTTCTGAGCTAGATAGTGAGTCAAGGCAGATGGGAATTATTCTGAGCTTGGAGAAAACAAAGAAGCACAAATTAATGGCTTACTGGCAGAAAGGCAGTTTAAAGCACTTTGCCAAAGCACATTTTATTCCTACCCTTATCCTACATAGATATTTTTTCCTTTAATTCTCTTCAGCACAGAAATGCATGACTAAGCAGAGATACCTATCTGCACTGTGTGGAGGGGGCATTAAAACAAGGAAAAAGCAGACAAAAGGAAGGGGGAAATTCTGTAATGGCTGGTGCAATGACTTAACAACTTGCTGCATGTCGTTCAGCACACAGAAAATAGAACAACCCCATCTTGCCAGCTTGAACTCGTCTCATCCCAGCATCGCTGTGTGGGTTTTTATGCATCTGCCTGCGTTCTGTCACAGGTATGTGGACGTATGCACATGCACAGCCATCCCTGACTGGGAGCATGCACAAGCACTGACTGGGTGGGGACGAGTCCTCGTGGCCATGGGGACCTTGGCCAAAATCCCACTGCTGCCAGAACGGGAAGTTCTGACTTTGGCTTCAGGAGTGGCAGGGTTTTACTCCAGATTCCTTTGCAGCTTTAAACCTCCCTGGCCAGCATCACATCCAGCCATTGCTGTGAGGAGTCTGGAAATTGTTTAACTGTGCAAATTTATCATGCATAAACAATTTAAGTTATGGTACCGATAATATTTCACTCTTAATTTGGCAAGATGATGGAGGCAGAGACTCAAACTGCACCTGTGTTTGAATAGGGTTAGTTCTTTCAGAACTATCGACTTTCAGGACCTCCATTTGATATCCCTTGGGAACAGATTCCCTCTGTGCTTAGGGTGTTAGAAACAGGAGGTCAGGAGGTGGAGGTTCAGTTCTTGTGATGAGATTTTCAGCTGCCTTCTTAACTTCCTGCCACCTCTTTTCCCCTTGTGTAAAATTAGGATAATGACATTTCTTCATGTGACAGTCTCTTAAAGCGTTCATGTCGAAAATGCTCAGGTGGAAGGTGTTATACACTTCAGAGATTATTGTTTATTACCACCATTGCTATTACTGATATTTCTGAGACTTTCACTCTCACGTATGTAATAAGGGCAAAATATTATGAACATTTTGCCTGATTTTGAACTTCAAGCCAATTTTGCTCTGAATTAATTCCTTTGAATAGAATTATTCCTGAACTACATCAACTGGGGACCAGCAGCTGACCCCAAGTGTTTAAGAACTACAGATAATCACCGATGAAAAGAGACAAAAATACATTTTATCTAAGAAGTATCTAATGTTGTGATAGAAACTGAAATTAAAGTATAATCCAGAGAGAGAGAGAGAGGGAGGGAGAGAGAGTATTCTTTAATTAAAATCAGCTACCTCAAAAGATGGATTTTCTCAGGAGTGAAATTTGCACTGTGCTGAAGGCTTTCCACTTAAATCCTTGATGATGCAAGGAAAAAGAATTCTCAGGGAGTAATATTGGCATTAGCAGATAGCCACATGCCACTGCACAATAAGGAAAAATCTGCAGAGAAAAAGATATATGGCCAATAGGAGGGAAAGATGCACAAAACAGGAAACTCCCTGAAACACAAACACATGATTGTTCAGCAGCAAATGAATAGTTTGGCAGAGAAAGGGACACGAGATAGAGGCTTGAAGATAGAGAAAGAAAAATAAACCCAGAAGCAGCAGAGATCAATGAAAACAACGGGCACTTTCTGCCAGGAGATATGTTAAAAAGACTGAAAGCAGGGCTTTAGATAACGTGTTCAGAATGATCCATGGGCCCTCCCAGCACCTCCGGGGCAATTCCTGGTTCCAGCTGGGCACAGGTCATGGTTCCAGGCATGGGGATGGTGTGGAGCTGGCAGGGAGAGCCCGGCCTGGGAGCTGAGGGGACAGCCTGGGAGCTGAGGGGACATCCTGGGAGCAGAGGGGACAGTCTGGGAGCAGAGGGGACAATCTGGGAGCAGAGGGGACAGTCTGGGAGCTGAGGGGACAATCTGGGAGCAGAGGGGACAGCCTGGGAGCTGAGGGGACAGTCTGGGANCTGCTGCTGCTGGTGATGGTGATGGTGATGATGATGAAGATGATGCTGCTGCTGCTGCTGCTGCTGGCAATGGCGATGGTGATGGTGATGGTGACGATGATGATGCTGCTGCTGCTGGCGATGGTGATGATGATGATGTTGATGATGATGATGTTGATGATGTTGACGATGTTGATGTTGATGATGATGATGATGGCAGCCATGCTGGAGGGGAGTGCTTTCAAGCGCCTGGCTGGCAATCCTGCTCCTCCCCAGGCCAGCTGCCATCCCAGCTGGTTTCCTGCAGCACAGAGCGGGCTCCTGGCATGGCAGAGTGCTGGGCAGCACTGGGATGGCCTGTGGAAGCATTACCTTGCAGAAGGTTCAGCAGCATTTATTCCATTGTGTGCAGCAGCGGAGATTCCAGCAGCTACTTCAGCTGCTTTCCTCGCACATGCAAATCTCTCTTGCAGGAATCTTGTCTGACAGCCGGGCGGGCTCTGTGCTTCTGCTGCAGTGAGGGAAATGTGTCTCTTTTTTTCTTTAATCTTACTTTTTTTCCTTCTTTTTCCAAGAAAAACATTTCAGGGCTGAAGTGGAGGAGCTGCTGCAGTGGTGTGACACCTCTGGGGAAATGGGCAGGGGTGTGGAGAGCAGCAGAGCACCCTCCCTGTGCTCAGGGCACCTCATTGCCAGGGAGAGGATGCACAGAGCTCAGTGCCTGTAAATACCTTACAGCTTTGCTCTGTGTGATGCAAATGTTTTCGTAGGAAGAGCCTAAACCCAAATTGTTAGTCTAATATTGGCCACGATATTGCAGCCAGGCAGGATGGGATATGTAGCAGGGGAGGTTTTAATGTGTCAGATTAAAAAACCTTTTGCAAATCTTGGCTGAGTTCAGGTTCCCAAAGAGCTGATGTGGATTCAGGACAAATTTCAGTTCAAGCAGAAGGGTTGGCTAATCATGAAAATACATCATACAGGTAATCTGGCTCACAGTCCCAGACCTTTAGAGGTATTTTAATACCCACAGTACTCCAAGTGCTAAAACAGCTTGACCAAATTTGGCATTCAGCATCTCCTGAAAGGCAAATAGAACTCACAGCAGCAGCAGCAGAAGAGCGAGGCCTCCTCAGTGCTGTGACTTACACAGGGAACCAGTGGCTCGTGCTGGGCTGAGCTCCACACCCCCAGAGCTGTGGTTCCTCGTGGCAGCACCCCTGTGCTGCACAGCCTTGTGGCACAGATCCCACGAGAGCAGGGGCTGGGTGTCCTTGGAGAGGAGAGGAGGGGAGCCGAGAGCCAGGCCGTGGTGGGGCGGGCTGGCGAGCAGCGTTCACATATTAACAGATTTCCACTCAAACTGGCAAATAGGGATGTCTATGTTAGAAATGCTGTGTGAAAGCCAAGGCAACAAAAGTCAAAATGTGCATACGAGAATATGTGGCACACACAGTATATGTCACAATGTTTACCATCACTTCAAAACATGCACCCGCCCACAGCTCTTCACTAGCAGCATCCTGGAACTTCTCCAATCAGGATTTGCTATATGAAGCAAAAGTCAATTAAAATCAGCCATTATTGTACAGATCATGAGATCCATAGTAAGAGATCCCATACTCATCCCAGATGCTCATTAATAGCAGTGTGCTGTAAACAAGTCCAGGACAATTGCTTGGGGTTTGTATGCTTTTCTGATGGCTGTGTTTGCTCAGTTAACATATAACGCTTTAAAATGGGTTGGATTACAATTTTTAGCAAATATNGCTGAGGGGACATCCTGGGAGCAGAGGGGACAATCTGGGAGCAGAGGGGACAGCCTGGGAGCAGAGGGGACAATCTGGGAGCAGAGGGGACAGTCTGGGAGCTGAGGGGACAATCTGGGAGCAGAGGGGGCAGCCTGGGAGCTGAGGGGACAGTCTGGGAGCTGAGGGGACAGCCCAGCATCCCTGTGGGGCAGGGCTGGGGCTGGGCAGGCAGAGCCTCCCCACCCTGAGAGCTGCTGCTGCTGGTGATGGTGATGGTGATGATGATGAAGATGATGCTGCTGCTGCTGCTGCTGCTGGCAATGGTGATGGTGCTGCTGCTGCTGCTGCTGCTGCTGCNTCCTCCCCAGGCCAGCTGCCATCCCAGCTGGTTTCCTGCAGCACAGAGCGGGCTCCTGGCATGGCAGAGTGCTGGGCAGCACTGGGATGGCCTGTGGAAGCATTACCTTGCAGAAGGTTCAGCAGCATTTATTCCATTGTGTGCAGCAGCGGAGATTCCAGCAGCTACTTCAGCTGCTTTCCTCGCACATGCAAATCTCTCTTGCAGGAATCTTGTCTGACAGCCGGGCGGGCTCTGTGCTTCTGCTGCAGTGAGGGAAATGTGTCTCTTTTTTTCTTTAATCTTACTTTTTTTCCTTCTTTTTCCAAGAAAAACATTTCAGGGCTGAAGTGGAGGAGCTGCTGCAGTGGTGTGACACCTCTGGGGAAATGGGCAGGGGTGTGGAGAGCAGCAGAGCACCCTCCCTGTGCTCAGGGCACCTCATTGCCAGGGAGAGGATGCACAGAGCTCAGTGCCTGTAAATACCTTACAGCTTTGCTCTGTGTGATGCAAATGTTTTCGTAGGAAGAGCCTAAACCCAAATTGTTAGTCTAATATTGGCCACGATATTGCAGCCAGGCAGGATGGGATATGTAGCAGGGGAGGTTTTAATGTGTCAGATTAAAAAACCTTTTGCAAATCTTGGCTGAGTTCAGGTTCCCAAAGAGCTGATGTGGATTCAGGACAAATTTCAGTTCAAGCAGAAGGGTTGGCTAATCATGAAAATACATCATACAGGTAATCTGGCTCACAGTCCCAGACCTTTAGAGGTATTTTAATACCCACAGTACTCCAAGTGCTAAAACAGCTTGACCAAATTTGGCATTCAGCATCTCCTGAAAGGCAAATAGAACTCACAGCAGCAGCAGCAGAAGAGCGAGGCCTCCTCAGTGCTGTGACTTACACAGGGAACCAGTGGCTCGTGCTGGGCTGAGCTCCACACCCCCAGAGCTGTGGTTCCTCGTGGCAGCACCCCTGTGCTGCACAGCCTTGTGGCACAGATCCCACGAGAGCAGGGGCTGGGTGTCCTTGGAGAGGAGAGGAGGGGAGCCGAGAGCCAGGCCGTGGTGGGGCGGGCTGGCGAGCAGCGTTCACATATTAACAGATTTCCACTCAAACTGGCAAATAGGGATGTCTATGTTAGAAATGCTGTGTGAAAGCCAAGGCAACAAAAGTCAAAATGTGCATACGAGAATATGTGGCACACACAGTATATGTCACAATGTTTACCATCACTTCAAAACATGCACCCGCCCACAGCTCTTCACTAGCAGCATCCTGGAACTTCTCCAATCAGGATTTGCTATATGAAGCAAAAGTCAATTAAAATCAGCCATTATTGTACAGATCATGAGATCCATAGTAAGAGATCCCATACTCATCCCAGATGCTCATTAATAGCAGTGTGCTGTAAACAAGTCCAGGACAATTGCTTGGGGTTTGTATGCTTTTCTGATGGCTGTGTTTGCTCAGTTAACATATAACGCTTTAAAATGGGTTGGATTACAATTTTTAGCAAATATCAAATTCCCCAGAAACACAGTTCTGTTGTGTTCTGGAGCTGTTTCAAATGTAGGTCAGAGTCAGTAAGTGTGCTGAGCTAACAAAAAGAGAGGCGGGGGGGAAGATTTGGGGAAAGGGAAATTCTGTCTGCCCAGCTTGCTAGAGGAGCACCAGCTCGCCCACCTCCTTTCAGAGAGCCTGCTGCTGGCTGAGGGGTGGTGAGTCATCTCTGCATCACAGGAATCCACAGCTCCAGCTTGCAAAGTCACCACCTGCTAAAGGCCTGCTGTGCTTCGCTGGCTTCCCTCAGTGTCTCGAGGAGCTCTTCCATGTAGTTAAGGAAATGTGATTTTCCAGGGAGGTAAACTGTGCAGTGCCCTGTTCAGAAGCTCGTGTGACTGTACAAATCCAAACCCATGAGTATTTGTGAGGATTTACTGGCCTGATTCAGTGAAATCCATGCAAGAATGGCCTTGAGCTGAGATAATTTTATGGGGTCAGGTGGAGGCTTCCAGTCCTTCAGATAGAGCCAACCACCAACATCCATCTTCCAGCTCCCAGGTAAGGCCTCCCCAGAACTACAGGTGAGCCTGACCCTTCAGTCCTGCTCAGAAACAAAACACTGCCAGGGCTTTTTTAGTCAAATAAAACATCAGCTCAATATGAAACAGACATCTTTGTTTAGGAAAAAGATTGCCCCACCCCAACACACACACACACAACTGCATACACTAATTTTTAGGGCTGATTTATAAACAAAAACCATGTAATTAGCACGATTTGGTTTGTAATTAGGAGGGATAAGTTGTTTGCTTTAGTGCCAATATCAATAGCAATGGAAGTGCACTTGCTCTTTTGTTTTCAACTCTTTCACTTCCTCTTTATGTTTAGTTTCAAGGTGAGATCAGTATCTGGAAACATGATGTAATTTATGCTGTTATCATTTTATGAACTTCAGCAAACCTATTCCTGATAATGTATTATAATTATACTGGTAATCAGAACTGGATTTGAAAATGTAGGAAGCCTGGTGCCAACTGCCAGTGTGTGTCTGACCAGATCAGAAAATGAAAACAACAGTTACTGGCATTTATTGTCAGGGGAGCTTCTACTCAGATTTGCAGACAGATATGGACTGCAAAAATTAAATGGCTGTTCATTTCACATGTATACCTAATTTCTGTGGATTCTGAGACTGGCATCCTAATCTCTGTCATGCTTGTTCCCATTTTCTTCTCAGTTTTCCTTTAAGAGAAGCTTCCCTGCTCTAAAGCCAAATGCAATGTTCCCTGCTGTGATGGATTCCTTCTTTTTCCTTCCTAATTGGAGCCATTTCATCAGATCGAATTTTGACAAAGATAGTAATTGTCATCCAATTTTAAGGCAATGACAAGATCAATATGAATTCTCAGATGACAAGTATTATTACTGGGTGAGCACAAAGAAACAAAGAAAATGAAAAATCCATGTTCTAGGGATCAAAACAGTTAGAGGCACACGCTTGCCTTGATCCACGTGTGTGTGAACCCTGTTACAACAATAGAGGCTGTGCCTGTGGATGGATGGGGTAGAACAGATGGCCTTTGCCAGGCAAACAGTGCAGGAAAACGAGCACCCAGTGCTTTAGTACACTGCAGTTTGGGTAATGTGGGAGTCAATTAACTTGCCACCAAACGGGCTTACAGGGAAAATTACCCACAGCCCCATCTCAGAGAATTCTGCTCCTCCTTAACATTTTGTGCTCCTTCTGTTCCCCGAATGTCAGGAGTAAATACCCAAGAAAACCCAGCTTCTTTAAGGTAAATATATTCCAACTGTATTTATGTAGGCAGAAGTACTTGATTATTTTTATAACATTGTTTAAATGAGATGATCTGATTAGTTAATGGCCCAAAGAGTTCAGACAGAGTTCAAATAAGGATCTAAAATGTGCAGCAGCATCCTCAGACGTTTTCCACACCACGGTGGTTTTGGGAGGGACTCTGCCCTGTATGCATAACTTGCCAGATACTGTCATGTTGTTTTAGCAGGTCCACCCTGCAACAAGACATTTCTTCAAGGCATTTGACCCTCAGAGTTCAGCTCCTGTTCCATATTTGCTACTCAGAGTGCAGCCAGGTTTCCACTGCAGGGCTGCTCTGCACATGCTATCAAACCAGACCTCCTGCTTTCCCACCCCCAAAGTGTTAAATCCAAGGAGTTAGACCCAGCCTGAATTTGTTGGTTTTTATTTTTTTCTTTTTCATTATTTATATTCAAAATACATTTTAACTGAGGAAAGGCAAAATAATACATGGTTGTCGTGCTAATTGGCAGCTGCTATGGGTAACAACCGTGACAAGTTTCAGCTCTGTCCACTTCAGCCCAGCCAAGTCATTAAAGGCAGAGAATTGGGGTCTGAAACCCAACCCACACTGGCAGCTCTGCTGGTATCCCTGCATTGCTAAGAATGTTCTCAGCCACCCAAATGCAGGTTCAGGAGGATTATTATCCGTGGAGGAAGGCCTCAGCCAAGCACTGAAAAGATGTTTGTTAGCCTCCAAAATATAAATAAAATATTTACAAAGAGAATAATTGACTTTTGATGTTTACTTCAGGCTATGGTTAAGCAGGCAGTGTCTGTGCTAAGCAATGCAGTGACCACCTGCCACAAATGCTGTGATATTTGACAGATCCCTTTCTGCCAAGAACTATAATTCCTATTTAAATCTAAATAGAGGAGCCATGAATGCAGATTTCTCATCACAAAGACGCTGATGTTAATCCCCAGTACAGAAAAATAAGAAAAGCCAGAACGTTTTATTGGATTTTATATGGAAGATAATTAAACAGTATTTCTTCTTTACTTGGTATACAGCATCCCATCAACCTTCCTGCAGAAATTTGTTTATAAAGAAAGCCAGAAAGTTTTATTACATTTTTATGTAAAAGAAAATTAGCATTTTGTGTATTTGAACTTACATTAGTATAACAAAAAGCGGGTAAACATAAAATGACCAAAGAATGATGAAAATAAACAGAAAAAAAAAAACAAACTAAGGAAAGCACAACACTGACAATTTCATATTCTAAGCATGCAAACCAAAGAAATGTTTGTGTGCATATGTACGTATTGTATATATTCATGTACCAAGCAGCTCTGAAAACCTGAGCTGATGAAAGTTAGGAAATGCTGGGATTAGATGTGCTTGCACACCCCTGATTTGGCCTTTTTGCTTGTGTACACACGAGCTTACGCTGGGGTTTTTTTCCACACACACCCCCCACAGAAAATGGTGCAGTGTAGGCAGAAAATTGTCTGTGAGAATGATGTCATCTCTGAGAGAGCTGCTTTGCAGGAGCCTGCTTCTCCTCTGCCCACCAGCCAGTTTGGTATTTTGGATGTACCAAGGAAGTTCTCCTAGCATGTTTCCCAGCAGGTGGGTGCTGCCAATCTGAGGCTGTGCAGAATGTGTCTGAGGGTGCATTTAGAGAGAGCTTATTAACAGAGGGGAGGGGGCAGGGGGAGCTGTATCCAAGGCTGCATCCTCGGCATTTAAAAATGTTTCACTTCAGCCTGTGCTGCCATTTACTGCATTATGTGATGCATGTGGATTTTCCAAACAAAAGATGTTTATGAGGAGAGTGTATTTTAAGATCCCTTTCATGACTGCACAGACCCCTCTCCAAGCAGATGGCCTGACAGTTGCAAGAAAACTATTCATAAGCCAGAAGTAGCGTTTAAAATTCTTTTTTTAAAAAAAAGACAGTTTGTTCTCCGTGTACATTTTAAGCAGGTACTAATTCTGTCCGTGGCAGCACCTTCCCCAACCCAGCAGCACCACAGCACCCAAACCTGCACCTTCCTGCTGCTCCCACCACTGCACAGGGACCACTGAAATTCCAATTCCCCTCACTGCTAACTCAGAGTAATATTGGAGATACAAGAGTTTCCCTCTTCTACCCCAAATAGGCGATATCCACAGCGAAAGGGTTTGCTTGGCATCTGGAGGTGTTTAGAAACAAGAATTTTCCAAGGACGTGAATATATTTAACTCCGTTCTCATTGTCAGCCTTGACTGTTACTTGACTGTTGTTAACGATCTTTGGGGGAAATAACCAGCTGGGAACAAAGTAATTAAACCTGAGCCGCTTCACCCTTCCTACGTTCACATATTCGGGGAGGAATCTTGGAGCAATGGCTTCACACAGCTGCATTTGCTGACCCTTTTAATTGCCTGCTACAGAACCTCCTGCTTGAAGGAAACGAGCGCTTCCATATCATGCACTCGATAAATAAATAATGCCATCCCTCTGGAGACAAAAATTCCATCTCTAGCGCAAGGACAGGGACTAAGTGTCCTTCCAGTTTGGGGAGATGGTTTGTTTTTGCTTTTCCTTCACCTCAGGAACCGAGGCTTACTATTTGTCACATCAAACACATTTAGAAGTCTTTCTGAAAAATTTGCCTAATATCCTGCAGCAATGAGTTGCAGGGTTGATTATACACTGCATGAATGTTTTCAGCATTTTTCCTTCACCTTTCCATGCATATTTGTGCTTCAGAGAAAGCTGAATAAATAGCCCCTTCTCTCTGCTTCTATTATATCATCTTTTACTCCTGTGTTTCATAAACTAAACAATGCTAGTCTTTTTAATCACTTTTTAGATGGAAGCCTCTTTCCTCATGTGTTTAATCATTTTTGCTGCACTTTTTTGCAGCAGAAGTACAGACATGTGGGCACATACACCCTGGAGCAACCAAAAAGTCTACTAAGAACAGGTTTTAAGGCTTCACAGAGGTTTTCTCTTCGCTCCCATGACAATTCCTGTTCATCTCATTCTACATTCACTTTTAGAACAGAGTTCCCCTGTGCAGGTGCTGAGATGTGTGTGCAGGTGTGCAGGTTTGAAAGCCAGGAGCAGGACAGGGAGGGTGGGGAGCCTTCACCTCACATTGACCAGCCCAGATTTGCTGCAGGAACGAAGCCAGCGACTGGAGCAGGTAAGAAACGGTTTGTGCTGTGTGAGGATGAGCCTTCCCAAGCCACACCCTTCAGACAGATCGTTTGTGGTGATGTTGTTCCATCTCAAGAGGCTCAGCTCCGCTCCCGGCTGCCTTTGTCCGTCCCTCACCCTGCCCAGCCCAAAGCAGAACCTGCAGGAGGAGGAGGAAGCTGGTGAGGTCTCCAGGAGAAGGATGCTCTGCAGCTGGGACCAGGCTCCTCTCGGAGGTGCAGTCAGGGCATCTGGCACTTCCCTTTCGTCAGCCTTTTGTTCTCTGTCCTGCAGAAGCTTTTTGTTTGTTCCCTTCTGGATGCAGAATCTCTGTGTAACATAGAGGCCAGAACTTTCCTGGGGGAAAGCAGCCCACATTTCACCAGGGGAGTGGACTGCCTCTACACAGGTTAGCTGAAGACCAAGGCCAAATACATTTTGCATTGGATTCCCCCAGTCTAATTTTAGCCCTCCTACTTTCCTTTCACTCTTAAAATGAATATATCTTGTCCTTGGAAAGTTCTTTGCTAATCCTGTTTGTAGTTTTAAATGCTATGTAAACATTTTCATTGTGGATTAATGTGCTGTTTCAAAGCAGTGGAGATTTTAAGATTGCCATTAATTCAGAGAAAGAGACTTCTGATACTATTAAGGTTCTTTTGGAAACTTAATTTCATTCAATGCCCTTTTGAAGGCTTTGCACTAGAGTGTTAAATGAAAGTTATCAAAAGCCTCATTAAAGAGGATTGTATATAGTTGACCAGGGTTCATGCTAAGGCCTAGTTTTAGACAGTATCTTACACTGAAAATATGGTTCCTCAATTATACCTTCTATTGCAGAAATGAAATTACCTTGAATGCTTGGTGTAGTAGGCTTATTTTTTAGAATACAATAGTAAATGGTCAAATTCTTCCTCACAGTAAAACATATCTGATTAAAAAATGAAAGAGAGAAAAATGTGAAAAGCAAAATCAGTCATAAGAGCCCTGGGATCAATGAAAAGACAGCTTGGACAAAGGCTCTCCATTTGAGCAGCCCAAATAATTCCAGGATTGTCTGAATGCTTCAAGTAGAAGAGTCTGAAGTGCCTAATGTTCTGCCAGCTGATTCAGGATGCTGCAAAGGGGGATCAGAGGGCCAAAGTGAATATGCAAAAGCTTTTAAATACATTCTCACTATTCACAGCAATCAAAGTGATCTGCAAAAACATCTTAGAAAAACTTAACATCTTTGAGATCACAATCATAAAAAATAATTGATACAATTAGAGGTATGAAGCTACGTTTTGTGTAACTGCAGCTACTCACATTTATTGCATTTCTAAGTGTTTTCTTGTCTGCTTTCCCAACTCATAATGTACATCTGATTTATTTGAAGAATAATAGTGATTGCAGTCCTTCCCTGGTTGATTTGGTTTTTTTCCTGCAGTGTTTTAGGTGTGGCTTCACCGTGCAGAGGGTCCAGCCCTGCAGGGACACACCAGGCCTTGGCCAGGCTGCTCTGGCAGGCAGTGCTGGCACCTTGGGCTTGGCATTGGCTGAATTGAGTGGCTGCTGCTGCTGAAAATGCACACAACCTGCTGTGGAGCTTCCAAACAGCCTGCCTGCCTAATTCCAGGATTACAGCGCTTAAGGACAGGTAAGGCTGATGAACGAGTGGAAAGGATCTCAGTCCTTCCATCCCCAGGGAGCTCCGTGCCTCTGGCCTGTTGGCATTAGCCGTGTAAGCCTCTCATTCATCCACCTGGGGAAGACTGATTTGCTCAGCCTGTGGTGTTTTGCTCGGGTTTTGATGTGCTGGCCGAGCGAACGCCGTGAGTGCTCGTGTGTGTGGGAATTAATGATGAATTTAGACTCTATAAAGCAATCTTGCGGACTCCTGCTTCATTAGTAACCTGAGCTGTTGGCCACTGCACTGCTGCCTGCCTCAATCCCCACTGCAGACTCCATCGCTGGAAGGAGAGGACATTTGTGTGGAGTTTGGGAGGTTTCACCAACTCCTTGCATTAAATCCTTACCATCCTCCTCTTATGAGGAGAGAAGCTTATGATGAGAGGCCAGAGTGCAGGATAAGAGTTGTTCTCCCTGCTGAAAAGTTGCCCTATGAAAAGAATTCCATTGATTTTCTTTCCCAGAGAAAGCAAGTTGGAGTGCAGCGCTCTGGCGTGCTGGGCATGGACGGGCACCCTGAGACTCTCGTGCTCCTGCTCTCTTCAGAGACAGAGAAATGTCCCAGGAGCTACAGCTGAAAAGCAGAACACAAGAGTGAAGTGGTTATTTTCTTCTTTTGACCAGTCTCTTCTTATGTGTAAACCAATTAAAATTATTCTTGGGCACTTTGATACCCTGAGCCACCACCTGCAGGAATCTTATTGTTTGTAAAAAGGAATAATTTTTGTTTTCCATAAGAGACCTGGATAGGACAAGAAACATTTCTATATTGCATGCACTGGCAAGAAGAAGGATTAGACAAGCTGTAATCTTGGTCAGTCTGATTTCTACAATTACGGAAAAATACAAAGATTTATGTTAGTTGCAATACATCTTATTCACAAACTGGTACAGGATAAATCTTCTCTTTGGAAATACATGTTTCACTAAAACTAGAATACATATGAAGTGATTTCTTTTTCTTTTTTTTCCCCATCAGATTGATAATAGTCTGTGTAGGAAAGAGCTGAAAAACATAAAAAGAAAAAGTTGGAGCTATTTGAATTGTCATGGCAATATCCTGGATTTTTCAAGAAGTTTGGTTCTGTTTAGCTAGTCACTTTAATTTTCCTTCACTAACTTGTCTCCATTCTCTGCCACAATGATAATTCTTTATATGACTGTCAGCCCTTTGCATTGTGACAGCTTAAATTAATGTTTTGATATTTCTCTCTTTGTAAGAATACAACAAAGAAGACAACTGCCAAGGATAGGACAGAAACTATATGAATGTAAAACAGACAGTGCGCACCAAATAAAGCCAGGAGGAATAATTTTCATGTTATTGCCTAGTTAATAAGCTTTTGCAACAACTAATCCTGAAGTCTTTGGGTTCTCTGGGCTACTGTGGCCCTTGTGCTTCAGCTGGATTGGGGTGAACTTCTGAGGGGGGACCTTGGACATTTGTGGGATGCTCCAGCCCGTTTGGGCTGGGGAGGTTTAATGCCTCAGGCAGGTTGGTTCAGCCTCTGGTGCTGCACTGAGCACAGGTGTAAGCTTTGGTGGGTTCACTTGTTGTGCCCTCACAATCATAGCACTCTTCTGCACAGTGAAAACCCTTCTGCAAACCAACACCTGTTCATCTCATCTTTACACACCGCCTCTCCACGTGTCAGGAAGATCAGTAAGAAGAATTCCAAAAGGAAGGTGAAGGAGAAGCTGGAAGGATTTGATTTGGCACTTACGAAGGAAATGATGAAAAGGAATTGTCTTAAGATTTTGTGGAGGTTCACACCAATCCTTATCTAAGGTTCAAGGCCTTTAGCAGCATCGTTCCTGCTCCTAATGTATGCTTCGAAAATCCCAACCCATCTGGCATTGCTGTAAATGAAGCTTGACTTCAATGAGGATGGTGTTTTTCAATGTTCTTTAAAAAATCCTTTTAAAAAGATCTGAGATATCAGATGCAGTTTAATGTTTCAGTATAGCTGAGGATTTCATTATTGCCTTCTCTCATTTTTATCATTTTCCGTCTGTTTTTCCTCTCACACATTCCTTCAGGACCTGGCCTCACCTGAGAGATGAGGAATTTAAATGAAAGTAGAACAAAAAAAAAATCAATTAATCCATTCTTTGTGGCAGAAGCCACCAGATGATGCTGTTACTCTTACAGCTTCTTAGCATGTGAGCAAGATTTCAGTTTTTGAAGGAATGTTGCATTGTTATTAGCTTAGTTTTACAGTAATCCTCTGAGAGAAGCTACCAGCAGAGTGTGTTTTCTGCTTTATTCTCTGTAGGATGCAGTTCTTAGGACAAATTACATTCCTTGGAGTTCAATGTGCAGCACCAGACTGCAAAGTAGCATGTTCCAGAAGGAGGAGGATCTCCTGTGATGACGGCAGATACCCCTGGTACAGGGTAAAAATAATAATTAAAAAAAAGAAAAAGCATAAAGAAAATGGGTTTCACTTAGGAGAAAGTCCACATTAGTTCCTGTTCTAGCAACAGATCAGTGCCAAACCCCCAAATTCTGTCACTGTAGAGAAAGGAGAGTTGTCCCAGCTGGACACACTGAAGGAGGAAAGGACACTCTGGTCACTGTGGATGTGCTGGCCTTGTCTGAGAGCCATCAGGAGAGCACTGCTTGGATCTCAAACCATCCCTTGACCCGTGCCTCTCCCTCTTTAACAGAGAGCTGGTCCCAGAGAGCTTCAAAGAATAGATCAAAAGTGCGAGCTGTACTATTTATTTCAATGGACCACAAGTGCTGAAAGCTAGAGATGAAAAATTTAACATCAGATTTGTCAAATATTTCACTGCTGATGGGATCATTTCAGCAGAAATGACCAATGGTAGTGCTTATCCATCAAATTGAAGGTTTAATATAAAAAATAAATAACATGGGAGATAGGGCTTCTAGTGGATGATTCATTTATGCATTTTAATTAAAACACTTGATTGTTTAAATGCAAATGAAGCAAACTCAGAAACGACAGTGCTGGAAATCCCAGCGGCAGCCGAGGCTGGGCTTGCTCAGGTGTGGTGCTGCTGGTGAAGCCCACAGAAAAGTTCCACTGTCTCTGCAAAGGGTATTGCCACCAGCTGCTCCTGACCCTGCTCCAGCAGCAGGAGCACAAAGGAGAGCTCCTGTCCCAGCCAAGCCGTGCCTGGACACTGATCTCAAACTGGGCAGTTGTGCTGAAGGGCACACGGTGATGCCTTAAGTTTGAGCTTTTCTATTTCTTCAGACTCTGTGCTGGTTCAGTGTGCAGTTCTGGGCTTCATATTCAGGGTTGCTGAGCTCTCTGCACAGAGCAGGGACACAAAACAATTCCTTTCCAGCTGGGCACCAAGGACAAATTTCAGGCCCAGGAGTGGAAACAGCAGTGAAGGAAGAGAGGGAACAAGGAGGATGGAGCTTCATCACCTGCAGCTGGAATTGGACAATTCACTCCAATCTGCTGATGGACCCAAACCTATCAAAGTGTGAGGCCTCGTGCCCAGGATCCATTTTGTGCACATGTGTGGGTTTGCCTTGGGTGCAGCCCCAAGGGGTTCCTGCCCTGCCCAGGCTGGATCCTTCCAATAAATCCCTTTTTATCCTTTTATTCTACCCAGTCTCTGTTTCCAGGTCAGCCTTTCCAGGCAACAGTGGCAACATTCAAGTAGTGCCAGAGCTGAATAAGGTCAGATCAAACCAATCCAGAGACTGCCCTCTATATAGCTGAGATTATCTTTGCCCTGGAATTTCCATTCTTGACCACTTTTCAATGAAAAATAAGTCCTGTTTATGTTTTATAGATCATACAAGAAAGAACAAGCCGGCACACACAGAAACCAAGCGAGCCCATTGCAGAGCTGATGCATCCAGGCTTTGCTAAGCCAATTAAGCAATCGAATAAAGGCCACAACTGAAATGGACTCAACAGATCAGTGAAGTCAAATGGTGAAAATTAATATACTAGGAAATTAAATCAAAATTATAAAGCTGAGTCTGAATTTGAATTGTTGGTCTTGGGGATATTTACAGGGAAGCTGTTTTCTTTGAGGGAAGTTTGTGTCCATCAGGTGTGAGGTTTGTGCTGGTTCTTCCCAAAAGAGACCCTCTAAAACAAAGGGTGATCGTGACCTGTTCCGCTTAAGGAGGAGGTACAGCCACCACAGTGCTGTCAGCAGCTCTGCCTCATTCTTTCCTACCATAAATCTCCCTGTTGTAACAAGTTACTAGCTTGCTGCTCTGATTTTCCCTTCCTAACATAGAAAATCTTTCCACAGAAGTGACACAGATGACAGCCAAATCAAGCAGTAACAGCTTTGGGGGGAAAAATAATAAATCCAGAAGAATCTTCCTAATTATATGCAAGATTTACAGAGTCTGGTGTTTACTTTTAGGAACCTGTATGTAGTGCTGTTTTTCCATTATAGAGTGCAAGCATGCAAGTGTGTCTTTGAGATAAGGCAGTATCATCCTGGCATAATGGAAAGGAAATGAAAAGAAAGAGTTCAAAATGCTTTATATTTTGGGATCTTCACTTGTGGTGTTGACAGCAGCTGCAACAAAGATTCAGGTTGAAGACAACTTACAATTCATGTTGAACATCTCGGCATTTGCACAGCCAGTAACAAGTGTTTTACCTCTGTCCCTTGGATTGTACAACCATGAGAAGGAAAAGCTTTGTGTCCAGAAGCTGCCTGGGAATGAAGGTACTTCTTTCCATCAGGATCCTCACCCCCTTCAGAATCCTGCTCGTGGTGATTAGGACCAGGCCTGGTGGATGGTGTTGCCCATGGAACCTTGAGCCAGCTGGTTCCCAGGAGGAGGAGGCTTCACTGCCATGCAGTATCTGCCTGTCTCATTGCAGAGAAACAGAAATGTGGAGAGTGGGCTGTGGAAACTCATCCTTGTTCCCTAGCTTAATGAAAAATATTGAGTGGACAGTGCAGTAAAATACATAAAAAATAAATTCTTTGTGAGTTCTTCCACAGCAGTTGTTTCCTCACCCTACCTTGGGCAAGGAATGCAGGTAAATTCCCATCCTGCTCTAGATTAAAACACTCCTTATTTTTATCCCATCGGGCTAAATTTTGCTTATAATTAGAGTTTTTCTAGGTTTGATTCTAACTGATTGCAAGGAACCTTTTTTCTAAAGGAGCAGATTTTCCTGTGAGCACAGGTTGGACTTCCCTTGGGTGCAGGGAACGGGGCTGCAGGGTGTGGGCTGGAGCAGAGCCCTGAGGGCACACGGGGCAGCTCCTGCCCTCCCCACATCCTTCGTCACACGAGGTGATCGACCACCGGCCACTGGCCAGGGCTCCCCAGCCACCTTAGCCAGGAAAGCCACGGCAGCTTACAGCCCCGGGCTTGGAACTCGGTGATCCTTGAGGTCCCTTCCGACCCAAACCATGCTGTGATCTAAGAGCTGGCACTTTGGCAGGAGGTGGGAGAGGGAGAGGAAAGAGTTTTCCCCCCGGTTGGGCTGGACATCCCCAAGGACGTGTAAATCCCGAAATCCATCTGTGCCACAGCTCAGCTCAGAGCGTGCCAGAGGCTGCTGAGGGAACTTCTGAGAGCAAGTCTTCCCCAGCAGGAGAGGTGGGCTGCAGAGCCAGGCCTTCTGTTTGGGCAAAACCCAACACCACCACCGAATTAAAGACATAATTGAGGTTTTGGCAAAATTGCAACACAGCTGCCCAAGGTCATCTGCAGTGAAAGTAGCCGAGGAGGTTTACACGGAAGATGTTAATTGGATTTTCCTTTTCTCCTCAGGAAGGTTCAGAGCTATCAGATCTCACCCCGGTACAAGCTGCATGAATATGTCCAACGATATTGTGAGCTGATTATTGTTCATTCTTAACGGCTTTCCATCTCCGTAACAACGGTATTAGCATTAATATTGTGCCCAGGGCTCTGAATGTGGGTACTAATGGAGCTCAATCAGCTCTTAAAGAACAAAGGATCTCTTTTACATGGCACCCTGTGACTGTCAGAGGATTGGATTAGCAGCTTGTCAATCCTCGGCTTCGTGGCGCTTTTTTGATGCACTCTTGAACGCCTGGTTAGTACGTGGAATTACATTATCTGAAAAATTAATACAAAACATTTGAGAAAGCTGTGTGCTATTCCCTCCTGACCTGATTATTCTAGATTATTTAACTAAGTAGCCAGCATACCCCCTAATTTAAGTGCTGAATTTCTACCACACAAAACGTTATCTTTTCTCATAAAAGAAGCCCACGGAAAGAGCAAGCTCAATTGCCAATTATGCTGCTTCCATGAAATCTCTTCTATCCCCTTCAGGATAGGTTTGGGTAAAAATATAATTGCAGTGGATAAGGAAGCTTAAGAAAAGATGTAAATGAAAAATGTTATGAGTTGGCATCTGATTGATCCATTTGAAAGAAAGAGAAGGAGAATTTGATGAGGTGGTAAGGAGCTCATAGTTTGTTTCGAAGGAACCCAGCATTTTTTTAACCTGTGCAGGGTGCTGAGCTATAATTAAGAACGGCAAGTCAGTGAAAAATCTATTTAAACTCCTGACAGCTTCTCTGCATTAGCATTTTTGACATCTACATTCACTCTGGCAAATCACTAATGTGATTTTTTTTCAAAATTATATTTTTATTAGCTTTCTGCATATAATAACAAAGTAAAAATGATGTTGCAGCCTGGACAGGTCTTTAACTCAAAAGCTCAGCACTTACATTGTGCTTAATTAGCTGCCTGATTATTGTTTTATTCTGAAAGTTTTGTAAATATGTTTTCATCTATAAAGTATCTTTAAAGGGAAAACAACTTTGATACTGATAGTTGGTGAAAAGCTTGGCAAACCCTGGATTACAAACACTGTGATTAATTGATGCCAAGATACTAATCTCTGGGGTTCTTTATTAGTAAATAAAAGCAATAATTTATAAAATTACTTTTATTATAATCTATTATTATCATTACTACCATTATTATTACTATATTACCATTATTACCGTAATCACTATTATTATTATTTTGGGTGAACTTTGAGTTATGTAGGTCTTTCCCATTAATAATTATCCTAAGGCAAGGGAAGAATCGTGGCTCAAGCCTGATGACTTGTGTATAGGTATAATATTTTCAAACACATCAACAATCTTCCTCAAAGTGTGAAGAATTTGTGATAACATTTAAGTCAGATGCACTGTGAATGTGTTGGGTTTAATTTGATAGCAAAGAAATACCATCATTAATTAGAATGTTTTCAGATTAGTGTTTGTCTTGCATAATTCAACATTTGCCAAAGTTCAGGAAAGATATGCACTAAATAGAAATTATTACTTTGATAATGCTGCTACATTTCCTCTCCTTATTTTTAATATGGCTTTTTAATTTGGGTAATGAGTATATATCACTAATCATTTTGAAAGCCTATTACCAACACCAACCAATTCGTCAACTTGAGTTAATAATTTACTTTATTAGAAAAATTGGAACTGGACACAGCTGTGGAGAACTGAAGGAAATAAATAATGAAAAAAAAAAGAGCCTCCTTAGCAGATAAGCTATTTTCCTATGTGCATAAAATGCCCCTTGTTCTGTCAGGACTTGTTTTCCCACTGCTGGAACTCCTTTGGTAGCCATTAAGCTCCTACTCGAGACACATTCTACTGCAGGGCATTTGGAAATTAAATGCTCGAGGAATTAGAAGAAGATGGTCTTCTCCCATACTTAATTTTCCCATGTATTATTAGGAGCTGCCTCTGCACTGCTAATGCCCTTCTCCCACTGTGTAGGCATGAGCTGGCAAGGTCATTTATTTTTCAGCGTGTTTACTGGAAAAATGCAGTTGCATCTGAATGATTGTTTTGGGAAAAATAAAAATCTTGGGCTGAGTCATAAGTGAAGAAAAAAAGGTCATTTGAGAAGATTTCAATAAGGGAAGAAATTGATAAAGAATATGGAAATGCATTCTAATTAGAATGAAAAGTTTGAAGACTGCACCCTGTAGTGAAATTAGTGTCTGCAGCAGACAATGCTCCTCATTAACAAATCGGGACCTCACTTTTATTACACTTAAACCAAGATTCTTCACTGTGTCTGCCACTTAAAAACATGCATCAGTGACCACAACACTCACCCGTGGTTATCCTCAACCCCCTGCATTGGTGAGCAGGGAGAAACTCTGAAAGAAGCCCCAGCCCAGTGAGGGATGCTACAGAGATGGAGTGCATTGTGCTGAAACTGAATCTTCCTTTGAATGGTGGGAGAATAACAAGGACCCTGCCTCCTGAATCATGCTAAACTGCAGCACTTATTTATTTTTAGTACAGTTTTGTCTGGTGACAATGCAGTCATGATGGCCTTTTGTTGTTAAGGTGTGTGTATGTATTTCTGTTTGAAGGCCTTAGGATAAGAAAGGCATGAACAGTAAAGCTTTGCAAATGAACCCCATCCAAACAGTCACAGCTCCAGTTCCCCCAAGTTCTGACATTTTTCATTACTGTGGGTCACTCTGTGGGAAGGGGAGGAAGCAAAAGAAGAAATGAGCAAACACCCGGAGAAATTTAAATGAGAAGCCTTGTCTTTAATACGATCTTGCTCTGACATTAATCCCTGTCTGCAGCTGAGGTATTGTTTGCCTTTGTTGGAGCCGTGGTCCCACTCTCCTGCTCAGCTCCTGCCCCCTCAGCTCCCTCCTGCCTGGGAGTCAGCCCTGGCAGGGCCAGCACAGCCCCAGCACGGCCAGCATGGCCCCAGCAGGGCCAGCAGCACAGTCTCCAGCACAGTCCCCAGCAGCACGGTCCCCAGCACGGCCCCAGGACAGAGCTCTCACAGGAACTGCCCACAGCCCAGGTGAGCTGAGCTAAATACAGACCAGACCCCAGCGTGTTCCAGTTAGCGAAATGTCTCCTCAGATTTCCCAGTGGAGCATTCCACCAAAAATCAACTATTTGCACACAGGGAGTTTTAACAGATTCTGTTTTCTGATGGAGACGGATTTCCCTGGAATATGGTGAGTGGTGGGTTATTGCTGCTTGCAGCTCTCATGCTTAGAAAGCAGAAGCTGCATCTCCACAGCTGGACCAGCCCCACCTGTCCCAGGGCTGCCCCTGCCCACAGCCTGCCCACCCATCCCTGCTGTGCCAGGAGCCTCACCTGAGCTTCCCCAGCAGCTCCTCGTGCCGCTCCAGCCACAGCAGCAGTGCTGGGTACCCAGGCTGGTCCCTTAGAGACACCTGAGTCTCCCTTCCAGGACCTGGAGGGGCTACAAGCTGGAGAGGGAGGGACCTTCTACAAAAAGCTAGAGTGACAAGGGAAATTACTCCACTTTGGGGGTCCTACAAGGGGTAACCCTCTTTAAGCTGAAAGCAGGGGTTTAGATATTGGGCAGAAATTCTTCCCTGCGAGGGCGGTGAGGCTCTGGCCTCACAGACCTCTCACACAGAAGCTGTGGATGCCCAACCCTTGGATGTGTCCAAGGCCAGGTTGGAGAAGCTTTGAACAACCTGGTCGAGTTGAAGTGTCCCCAGCCATGGCAGGGGCTTGGAGGAAGGTGATCTTTAAGGTGACCCAGAGCCTCCCTGGGCTCTGTGACTCAGCAGGGCTCTGGGCTGGCAGGAGGATGATTTCCCCACAGCCCCGGCGTCTCAGCCCACCCACAGCTGGCAGTGAACACGTCTCCAGCAGAGAGAAAGCCTGACTAGCATAGCAAGAGGAGGCTACTTTTATTTACTCCTCTGCTCTTGTCAAAGAAAAGGGGGGGCAGGGTGTAGATAAAGGTAATAAACACCTTCAAGCTGTGGCAGGGTTTGAAATGATTCTGCTGTTTATGGTTTCTCCTGGCTACAAGTAATTCTGTGTCTGTTAAATGGCCAGGTGGGGCTGAGTCCCAGCACAGAGCCCGTGCCAGGGGCAGCAGGATGACAAAGAGCAGCACAGGGTACAAGGCAGGCATCCCTCTGCAGTTGGCCTGACTGCTCTGCTGCTTGATGGGCCTTGTTCTCCTGCTGGAACACTTGTATTCCACTGGTGTCAGTGCTGCAGCTTCAGGGAGCCCTCCTGGGAATGTGAGCACTTCAGACCCTCCAGACACGAGGAGTGAGGCTTTTCCTGCCATGGCAGAGCCTGGCTGCTCACAGTAAAACACACCATACACCCCTCCAGCTCTCAGGATTATTCTCCACTGCCCAGCTGTTCTTGCTGTGAAGCCATTTGGGTAAATTTGTGTTAAAACCACTAATTTTGTTACCTGCTTTGTCAAGGGTTCACCTGGCTGAGGTGGTCTTTGGGATCCCTGCTGCCCCAGCTGGCAGAGCAAGGCTGGGCAGGGGCCAGGGCTGTGCCCTGTGTGGGAACAGAGCTGGAGGGGAGATGCTGCAGAGCTGCAGCTAATTACAGTCAAAAATCATAACTTTAGACAACTCTAATGTTTGCAGCTGGAAAGACTTAAAAGCTATTTGCCTCTAATCTCCCTCTGACAATCAATGAATTGAACAGTAAATGTTATTAGACTAATTTACTGTTCATCAAGAGTAAGAAATGAATAGAATAATTTACTATTCATACATCCAACTGTGTGACATGTGTACAGATCAGTTTGAAAGAAAAAGCAACATTAGGGTTCCAGTTCACCTCCCATACCTTTTTTTTTTTGTTTTTATTCCAATTTGTCTCCATTCTCATCCTAAAGCTGCTCTGGCTTTGCCCCAGTGGCAGAATGACCACATCTGTTTGGATGGACATCTGCCTTGGTACACAGAGCACTTTGCTTCTTGCCCAAGAATCTCAGAGTTTTCCACTGAGGAAAGCAGCCAAAATCTGCACAGCTCGAAGGGAAGCTCCTGCTAATTCACACTGTTCCCTGTGAGAGGCATTTACCTCCAGTTTCCAGGTTCCTCCCACGAGGATGCTACAGTTGTGCTGCATCTTGAGCACCTCATCTTTCTGCTGTGGCTACCCTGGTTATTTGGGAGTTTGGAGCATGCAAGAAGTAAGTTGGATTAATTTTTATTTCTAGGACAAAACATGGATGTTTTTAGGCATTAGAAAGGTTGGACAACCTGAGTATTCTTAAGAGAGTCTGGCAATATTTGTGTGTGGAAAAAATCCAACCCAACAGGTCTGCAGCCTCTCTAGTCAAATAGTCTGAATATTTTAGATATTAAAGACAGAAAGTGATATCTGGATACCACAGAGCTGAGCACAAAGGAAGCACACTGAAAACTGTGATCTAGAGTGGCTGGAACTGGGGTTCTCAATGGGGCTGGGGTTAGCTCCTGATGTGGATGCCCTTCCAACCCCCAGTGATTCTTTCTGGAGTCAAAACTCTGGGCTTCCTGCTGATGGCAGCCCTGGTGACTTCACCTTCAAGCCCAGCACAAGACTGTTGCCCTCCCTATTGGTTCTCCTTGGCTAAATTCATTTTTTTCTGCAAGTTGCACCAAACAGGAGCAGTTTTCTAGCTCCGAGGAAATAGCTGATAAGTGCACACAGACAACTTCTCACTTCAGCTGTGAGGTTTTTCCAGCACCCCAAGAGATCCCACAGTTCTTGTTTGGATAAACAAATGCCACCTACCATCTGCCAGCTCCCATTGCCTCTGTCAGGAAGTGAGGCTTGGAGAATTCTTCCAACTGGAAGAGTCTCAGCTGTCTCTGCACTTCAGCATTATCCTTTGGTGTCATTTTAAAGGTCTGGCCACAAGCTCTGAAGTGCTGGTGTTGAAAAGAAAATCTGACAAAACCAAAGTTTCAACCTTGAAGATTTAGGCTTTTGCTTTTAAAGCTATTTACAAAACCAACAACAAAGCAGAAAGTACAGTTTTATCTTTTATTCCTTTGTCTGAGCATATTTCTTCTCAGGACCTGACAGTCAGGCTTGTTTTTGTCCCAGTCACACAGCAGCACCAGTAAAAGAGATCCTGCCAGCCAAATGCCACACCAAGAACCTCCTCCCCCAGAATATCTATCTCCTCTCACACATGTGAAACGTGGGAAGGCCTCAGCAAGGTTCCCCCAGCATGAAAACCTCCCTGCCAAGGTGTCAGCCATGACAATGAGCCCAGAGGCAGTGATGCTCCAGGGGAACCTGTCTGTCTGTCAGTCTGCCTGTCAAGGTGCTCACCACAAGGGCTCAGCTGTGGAGGGGGTGAGATACTGATGGCACCACAGTTCCCATTCCCATTGATGCTGTTTAGGTTTTGCCTTTTTTTTGGTTTTCTATGTTCTCTGTGTTCCTCACACACATAGTTGTAGCTCTGTCGTCTATACTGCAGTATATAGCAGTCTATATTGTAGTATATCTAGCTCTGTAGCCTATTGTATTAGTTGCTAGTTTTCCCAGTACTTTTCCATGGCCTTTCCTTGAGCAGAAAGACAAAAATTCCAAAGCTCCAAGTCCGAGGGGGTGCAATGCTCCTGTGCCATCTTGGTTCTTCCTGGGAACCAAGGCTGAGAACAACTCTCCAAGATACAGCTGTGCTAAGGGGGGCTCCAGAGAAGGGGCTTGACCTGGGGGGAAATTGCATCACCACTTGTCCTCCTAATTGGTTCCTTTTATCAATTATGCTAATTTCCTAAAACCTATAAAACGTACTCACCCCTGGGTGGGGGGTGGGCTTTTGTGGACATCTTTCCATAACTGCCTCTGGAGGCCTTCCAATAAAGATCCCCTTTTATATTCCCTCCTTACTAAAATTATCTCGAGTTTCATTTCCAGACTGGGGAAAAGGCAACACCATCTCCAAGTGACAAGCAGAGGGGGACACAGTGCTTCCTCTGGAACATGCCACATAGGTTTCAGGGTCATTGGGGCCAGGGATCTTGCAGGACTGCCGAGATGGTGACTGCAGCCAGGTGAGAGCAGTCTGAGCTGGTGGCAGCACAGCCATCGTGGCAGAGCCATTACAGTGCCAGCACCAGCCCCAAGCTGTGCCAAAGGCTGGCTGTGCTCGTGTAAAGAGTTCCTGGAGGAACGCAGGGATCATTATTAACTCCTGCTGGTGTGGGAAAGGCACCTGAGGAGAGGGGCTCCCACCCTGCAAGGCAGCAGAGCTGGGCTGTGCAGGGCAGAGCTGGCTGAGCTGCAGCAGCTCTGATGTCTGTGCTAGGCAATGTTTAAAAAATAGAATCAACACATCAAATGATCTGTCATGTAAGTTTTCCGTGTCAAGGAAAATAGCCCAAGGCCCTTCTTCCCACATTTGCTGCTACAACAGCCAGACAACCTGGCCTCTGAATTTATTCTGGTCTTTAATCAGGCAAAATCCCTGTGATCTCTGAGGTTGGGCTTCACGGTTTTGGAAATAGATTATGCAGTGTGCTCAAAGGAAGGCACTTACCCACTGTTCCTGAGGTCTGTGGTCACTGTGAGAGCCACACACGTTGTGCACTGCCTGCTGGAAACGTGGAGATGTTCTCATTTGTCCCAGTCCTATCTGTGCATTAAACACCCAGCGTGGCTGCTTCAGAGCCATTTCTCCTGTTCTGTTTCCTCCTGTATACACACAAGCAGATGCTCTCCAGCACCCAGATGACTCTGAGTGCTGCTTTCATCCTCAGCTATTTTCTCTGGTAATTTTTTCCGTGCTGCTGTTGCTGTGGTTTACCTTTCCCCCGACTGTGTTGCCCTAAGAACAAATCTGGTCCTCCACAGCTCAGGCACAGCAAGGCTGCACAGGATGCAAGGTCACTGCTACTCTTAATTGGTTTTGTTCCCCACCTTAGGGAACAAATAAAATTTCAATTGGCCAGAGTGGGATTTTTCCTCCATGTGCTTGCCATTCCACCTTAATTAACTATTTCACAGGTTTTTCAGGGTATTGTGAGATGCAGGTTTTGCCTTTAGGAAAGAACAGCAGCCTAAACCTGTTCAGCTGATGCAGACTCTGCCACTGGCAGCTCCAGCTGGAGCAGAACCATCATGGTGCTCATGACAGTCTCCATTTCAGGTTCTGAGGACTCTGAGTAATTCAGAGCTCTAAAATGAACACACTTTGAGGAGAGAAAGAATGTAAAACCTGACATGAGCCCGGGTTCAAGAGCAGACTAAGCCTAAGCAGCCTTTTAGGCCAACATGCAGTCTCTGGCAGGCAATATGGTTTTCCTGTATATTTATTAAACCCCAGTAGTCAGGAGTGCTTTGTGCTGCCACTACCCCTCTCTCCCGTGGTGCAGCCCTGGTTGCTCTCACTGATGTGTGCTATTTCTGAACTAAAGCATAAGGTTTATCATCCCTGCTGTTCTACCCTGCAAGCAGGAGTTAAAAAAAGGTCGACTACTGTGTTCAGGCAACATCAAATTACTGTAAAACAAGTAGGAAACTGCAGAATATATGAGAAATCTCAGCATCTTCAGCTCTCTTTCTTCCATTATAAATGGGTCGCAAACTGTTGCATTCCTTACAGAAACACGAGCCATCAACTCAGACATTCCTCCCAAATTGGTAAACAGTATGGATTTGCAAATGAAGAAATTCTGTACCTGGACTGCCCTGGTGCACCTGGCATGCTTTGTGTGCGCTATCTGACGAGGAGTTTAGAGTTAAAAACCAGCTCCAGGCTGTTTTGGCTTTGTTTGATAAAAACCATGAGAGAAGATGTGCACAGCCACTCGGAGGATGTGTCACACAGCTCTGGGCCGGGCAGGTGAGAGGAACTGGGCAGTTCCTCATCAGTCTCCCCAAAGCGGGTGGGAGTTCTCCAGAACCAGCCTGCATCCCCAACCCAGCCTGTCCCCAAACCAGCCTGTGTCCCCACACCAGCCTGTGTCCCCACACCAGCCTGTGTCCCCACACCAGCCTGTGTCCCCACACCAGCCTGTGTCCCCACACCAGCCTGTGTCCCCACACCAGCCTGTGTCCCCACACCAGCCTGTGTCCCCACACCAGCCTGTGTCCCCACACCAGCCTGTGTCCCCACACCAGCCTGTGTCCCCACACCAGCCTGTGTCCCCACACCAGCCTGTGTCCCCACACCAGCCTGTGTCCCCACACCAGCCTGTGTCCCCACACCAGCCTGTGTCCCCACACCAGCCTGTGTCCCCACACCAGCCTGTGTCCCCACACCAGCCTGTGTCCCCACACCAGCCTGTGTCCCCACACCAGCCTGTGTCCCCACACCAGCCTGTGTCCCCACACCAGCCTGTGTCCCCACACCAGCCTGTGTCCCCACACCAGCCTGTGTCCCCACACCAGCCTGTGTCCCCACACCAGCCTGTGTCCCCACACCAGCCTGTGTCCCCACACCAGCCTGTGTCCCCACACCAGCCTGTGTCCCCACACCAGCCTGTGTCCCCACACCAGCCTGTGTCCCCACACCAGCCTGTGTCCCCACACCAGCCTGTGTCCCCACACCAGCCTGTGTCCCCACACCAGCCTGTGTCCCCACACCAGCCTGTGTCCCCACACCAGCCTGTGTCCCCACACCAGCCTGTGTCCCCACACCAGCCTGTGTCCCCACACCAGCCTGTGACCCCAAACCAGGCTGTGACCCCAAACCAGCCTGTCCCCAAGCCAGCCTGTGTCCCCAAACCAGCCTGCACACAGCTCTGCGTCACCAGCTGCTCAGCAGCGGTGCCAGCCCTTCCCCTGGCACAGAGCACACCTTTACCCCTCCCGCTGACAGTGAGCCACCCGCCGGGGCTGTGGCTGCAGCCCAAACACGCCTTTCAGCCACCTGGCAGACCCTGTGCCCCTGGCAGCTGCTGCATGCCCACCTGTGACCAAGCCCAGCTCCCTCCCGCGCCCCCGGGCCGCCTTCAACTCCTGTTGTGCAATTCCTGCGGGGCTGGTGGCAGGAGGGGCAGCCCAGGGCTCTGTCTCCTCTCTGAAGGTGCCACGGGTGACGGGGAGCTGGCATCCTGTGGCCAGGGAGAGCTGGGAGGCACGGGGTGCCCAGGGAGCTGGCAGGGAGGAAGGAGGATGGGCTCACCTCAGCAGTGAGCTGAGCAGGGCAGGAGGGCTGCCTGGGTGCACCTCCTGTGACCTGGGCCTTCCCCTGGCACAGCCCCACAGCCACGGCTGCTGCCAGGAGGGCTGGCAGCCCCGAGAATGTCCCCACAGCTGGCAGCCCACAGCTCAGAGCCAGGTGCCCCGCTCCCAGGCCGGTGGCAGTGCCATGGGCTCAGCCCAGCTGAGCCTGGCACGCTGCAAAAGCCCTACAGTACTGACAGGAGCTCATTTCTTACCAATTTCTTGTCAAACAACAGGTAATTAAATAGCACAGAACTGCCTGCGATGCATCTTTGGGTCTTTAAGCTGCTTTTTTGTTTCCCCTGCTTGTGGCACGCCTCTACAGCGCTTCAAGGCTACTGCACACTGCAGACCCACGGAGGAACAGAGTGATAATTGAACAATTAACAAGTGATGTCATAAAACAATGCACTTAAAATAAAATGCATAATTAAAATAAGCGAATCAAAAAAAAAAAAAGATGTTACAACGTACACACACAAATGTTGACAGTAAGTCTCATCCAGGAACTGAAAAATGTAATTTAAAGGGAAAAAGATAGCACTATAGTGGTTAAATAAAATTGTGGCATAAACTAGCAAGCATCTAAGTGATTTGCCAAAAAATATAATAATGTTGCAAAAGAATTATTCTCTGAAGTTAACAAGTTTGGACCATAAAACAGTCCTTTGGTGGCTCCCTGTGTCATTACTTGCTACCAAGGCACTGCACTGATGGGCTCAGTGGGATCGCTGAATTCAGCGATAGATCAGTAAGCAGGAAAGCAGAGTTCCCACCAGATTTCCTGCCTGGAGAGTTGTTAGGATCCATGCTAGTTCTTTAAAGAGCAGAACTGTGTACAATACTGCACTCAAAAAGACCCAATTAGGAATATAATCTTCTGCTACAAATGAGATGTTTGGGGAAAAGAAAACCACAAGAAAGCCAAAAGGAAAAAACAAAAACCAAAAAACAAGCCTGCTTGGCTGAAGTTCATTGTAAGTGCAGTTAAAAATGCCATTTTTGGGGGAGCTTTGCATGCTGCCTGTATCACTGCTCTTGGGAAGGGCCAGAGAGGGCTCACCTCCTCCTCCAGGCCAGGCTCCAGGCTGCCCAGCCCGGGTTCTCCCCGCTGGCTCTGGCTGCCATGGGGCACCCAGCACGGAGCTGGAGCTGCCAGGAGTGCCCACACCTGCACCGTGTTCGTTCACAGCCCGTGGAGTCCTTCGCTCCCCTTTCTCTGCTTTCTTTCAGCACATTTACTTTTTCTAAACTCAAGACACTAGAAAAGATGTTAAAGCGTGAGGCAGACGTGCTTTCCAAGAATAATTGCTCCTTGGCTGATGCACAGGAGCTCTGCTCATGCATTTCTGGGAGATGCCTGCAGACTGCTAACTGCTCTGGAAGCCTCTCAGCCTTTGCTGCCTGCAAATGGCATTATTATTCACTAATAGCCTTGGCTCACCATGTTGTCTTTTAGTTAGTTAGCAGCTATTCTGCAAGTCAGAGACAGGGAAAGAGGAACATATGTTTAAGCAGTAGCCAACTTCTGACCTGAAAAAAAAACCATCCTGGAAGGTTTTCTCAGAGCAATCCCCACTATTAGCTGGGGAGTGATTAGCAGGAAGCGTGGCAGCATGGGAAGGGGTGTCCCCCCACCTCCCACGAAGCAGCTGCTGTTTCTCAGGCAGGTTTCTGGAGAGGAGGATGCAGAGGATGCTCGTGCTGCTCGCTGCTCCTGCAGCTGCTGCCTCACGGTCAGGGAGCAGGAGGTGCAAGGATTTCATGGGGGGAGAAAGAGAGAATGATGCCTGACCCCAGACATCCATGGTGCAGCATTTGCAGACTAACGCATCTAAATGACTAATATTCATATATCTCATTAAAAATCAAGGGGACTTAATAATAAAATCCTCCCTGCTTTGTTCTTCTCTAAAGGTTAGGGATTGAGTTTGTTTCATTTTGTTTCTCTAAGGTTACTTGCTCACCTGCTCATTTCTTTTTGGATATTGTAGGATTCTGTTATTTACTGCTCAAGCAGTCCCAAGAACTGCTCTGCTGACATTTCACGGTATTTAGTATTGACCAAACACTACATGATAAATCTTTATAATACTCCAGAGAGACCATCAAGGGAGCAGTTACAAATGTATACATTGCAGTGTGCTGTGTTCTGGGTTAAATGAAATATAAAACCCCACCGCCAGCCTGGGTACTAATGTCTCTATCAGCATTCCATCACACCCAGCTGCAGGTGTGGTGCTTGCCATTAAGACATCAACGTTTGTCGATCCTGCAGATGGTAACTGATGGATCCCACCTTCCCTGGGCACGTGGGCATGGCGGTGGGAGCTGCAGGAGCAGCAGGAACTCACCCCACGCGCCCCTCAGGCCTCGTGGGGACTGCTGACACACAGAGGGACAGAGTGGCACAGGCCATTCAGCATGCTCACCCACTGCCCTCCTGCATGCAAAGCGTTCTGCTCCAGGAGGGCTTTTTCCAACTCCCAGAAAGTTCTGGATTAGTTTTGAGTTTTGGTTAATTTATAGCGAAGTTGATTTCACCATCATTAGCTTTTGTACGTTCAAACACGGTTTAATTTTCTTTGGAAGGTGCAGACGTGTGTACAGCTAGACAATGCCCTGTTTATTTTACTGACTAATTCATCACTTAAAGTGCAAGGCTATAGGTTGAGAGACCAAGACTTATGCACAGTCCCATACCCCTAAATCAGGCCAATAAAAGTTAAATTCACACTGTTTGCAAGCACTTCATGCAGATGGAAAATGTCACCTTGTCTGAAATACTTTATGGTGCGATGCTGAAGCAAAAAGAAATCCCACAGTGAGAGATTAAAAAGCTTCACTAATGCTTAGCTGGGAGGCACAGGGCTCTGCGCCGCCTCCTCCCCGTGCAGTGGGGAGGCTTTGCTGGGAAGCAGCATCTGGCTGCTGCTCTGGCTGGGTACAGAGCAGCTGCAGCAGCTCCAGTGCCCCCACACCCACCTGGGCATCACTCAGCCCGAGCAGAGCATGGTGAGTGCTGCATGGGGTGGCTGCAGGGCACGGGGGCAGCTCCCAGGGAGGAGCTGCTTGGCTGCTGGGCAAAGCTGCCAGCTGCCAGCTGTTCCAGTTCAGGCTCTTCTCACACACTTTAGGTGGCTTTAGGTGTGGGACAAGACTTTGGGGAATGCTCTGAAGTGGTTCTGCTCTGTGTATTTTACCACTTTGTCACCAAGGGGCTTCAGGTCACCTCTGTGCTGTCTCTTAAGGCAGAGCCAGGATGCTGCTTCAGCCACGGAGGGAAGTTAAATTTTGTAAAAGCAGCATATAAATTGCAGAAAGCACGTGCTGACTTGGCCAGTGGGCCACTGCAGAGCGAGCCCAGCAGGGCTGTGGCCCACGCAGCAGGCACCAGGCTGCCCAAGGGATAGCCCAGAGCAGGAGCAGCCCGGCTCCACAGCACCCAGGGGTGTGCAGAGCCCTGCTCTCACTGCCAGCCCTGCCCCTGGAAAAGAGCCTGCCTGGCCCTGTGACCTGTGCAGGGTCACTCACTGGAGCAAAACCAACAGCCCCAAAAGCCCAATTCCCAAGCGGGAGAGACAAGAACTGTGGGTGGATCTGTCCCTCCCAGCCTGCCTGTGTCACCCAGGCTTGTGGTGGCTGCCAGAGCAGGAGCAGGAGTGCTCCTCTCTCCAGGAGTCCCAAAGCTGCTCTGAAACCCCTGCCAAGGGAGGGGGCATTGCCTGGCTCGCTCTGCTCCGGTGGCACAGCTGACTGTAGGCAGAGCAATAAATGCTCTGAAAGCGTTTGTACAGTGGGAAGTGCAGGCTCTGCAAACAGCTAATGGGGGTATTTCAATTCCCTATTAATTGCATATTTATTACTCGGCTGCTGCAAGGAAACGTCATGTTACGTTGATTAAAGCTTTGCAAGCTGTACAGTAAATATTTTAAACAAAAAAGGTTTTGATCTCTGTTGCTGTTGGGAAGGGTGGGGGGAAGTTGCCATTAGAGCTGCTGTAATTAGCAAATTCCATTGCAGACAGTATTTCCCACAGGCTTGGCAACATGCTTCGTGTGTGTCTGCATGTATTTAGACAGGATATTATTTTATGTATACGTTATCTATAAATTATATATATTTATATATATATATCCTATGTGAAGAAAAAAGGAATAAAGCAGAAAGCCTGTGCTGCTATCTCACATCTTGCAGATTGGAAAGATAAAAGGCAGAAAAGAAAGGGGGATTTTGGGTGCACCGATTGAAGTTTGGGGGATTAGGTGACCTGCCTGCCGGCCCTGGCTGCCGAAAAATCGTGTCTGATTAACGGAGCCCTGCACATGTCTCTGCTGCAAACTGCCCAGGCTCTGCACACGTGCTTTCGGTCCCCCTGGCTTGCTGGTGTCACTGCTGGTCTGTACATACAGCGAGATTCCACTGGTGAAGGTTTTGTCAGCCTCACCCAGACAAGGGGCAGAGATGACCAGCCCCAGCCATCCCAGCTCTGTCTCCTGACCGTCTGTGTAATGTCACCAACACCTCCCAGCAGCACAGAAAAAACCAGACCATATTTGTGACAGACCGAATCATCTTCACCGGGCGCTCAGCCCTCGCTCACCTGCTGCACAAGAAGCTGCTGAAAGCAGCACCCACAGCAAAGCTCTGCCATCAGCACGTGCCCAGCAGAGCTTTGGCTGCTGTGCTCACCTCAGAGTGCTCACATCTGTCCCAGCCTGCTGCCCCCAGCCTGCAGCAGTGCCCTGCTCCAGCCCTTGTGCTGGCCGAGGGCAGCTCCCTCTTCCCCCAGCTCTTCTCTTCCTGACATCTGACATGAATCAGAGAAGACATCAGTCATACCCAGCCAAACAACTGAGGATACCTGCCACAGGACAGGACAAGGTAAAATGACACTAATAGAGGAGAGACAGCTCCAGCTAATAAGCCCAGTGATTTCCAGTGGTGGGTGAACCAGAGGGGTGTCGCTGGGAGGCCCAACCAGCCCAAGCTCAGCCCCAGGGCTGAAGGACCAGCTCTAACACAAAGTAGTGCTGAGCTTTGATAAACCCCTGCAGGGTCAACACACTCTTCAGGGCACAAATTCTTTGCTACCTTCAGACTTGATTTCTGTAATCCCCAGTCCCACGGTGTGGAGGGATGCCCCCGTCCCTGTGCCCCATTTCCTGAGCGTGGTCACGGTGCTCCCTGTCCCCAGGCTCTGCCAGCACTCACAGCTGCTGTAGGCGAGCCAAGGGGCGATTTTCAGGAGCAGAATTTGTTGTTGTCAAGTCTTAAGAGTTTATTAAGCTGCAGTATTTGACTTGGCTCCTTTCCTACAGTGGCTCCCTCTCAGAGCTGTGTGGTTGCAGGGGATGCAGCAGTTATTATCAGTAAAGCAAGTTTCAGTCTCTTACGATTGTACATGAAGGCTCAGAAGTGGGAACCTTCAAAGGCACAAAATGCAGAAAGCAAAACCAGAAATTATTCAGAATTTATTTCTTCGACAAAGGTTTTTGAAACTGTTTTCAAAATTCAAGGGACCTTATGTCTGATTTTTGAAACAAAAGTTGGCAGTGCTAAAACTAAATGAGCCGTATTTACATCTCACTGATTTCTGTGAATGAAAGGGTGGCAGTGGGGGTTTGGGGGAGACACAACTCCATTTGGCAAGTCCCAGCACAGAGAAAAAGAACTTAAATAAACAAAGCAGGAACGGAATACTTTCAAAAAGAATCAAACAGCATGGACCATTAATGTTTTAAGAGATAGGAGCTGTATGTGAGCCAACCATCCCCAAGATATTTATTTCCTATCTTTAAAATTGGGAATTGCATTAGAACAGGTAGAATCTTTCAAAGCTGGGAAAAATTTTAAGGGTACTCACTATACTTTAAAGAAGACTTCAAAAACCATCTCCAGTATTGAGCTGAATAAGTTGAAGAGATTTGTAGGTTATAGCAAGGGAGAGTGATGGGAATACATACAGAGCAAGCTGGTTACTGCAGTAAACAAACCTCCCCCAAACTAACAGCGAGTGCTTCAGCTCAGGAACAAATGTTTCACATCGAGAAATACATTTTAAAGTGAGACAAGGTGCTGGGTAAACACCAGCCAAGAGCTATAAACCATTGCTGTGGAAGGTGAAACCATCTAGCCTTGGCCATCGGGCTGGCGAGGAAGAGCAGAGCCGGACACCCTGCTCCTCACAGACTGAGAGGCAGCCTTGAGGAAGCCAGCCCCTGAAGGCTTTGAAATTAAAAATGATGGAAAAGGAGACGTTTTCATTACAAAGGAGGACAGCAGAACACAGCTGTAGGGGCAAAGCTTCAAACAGTGCTGCTTTAAATCTGCAACAAAGCCAGGAGTGCCCCGACAAACAGTTCATCGTGCGCCACCAAGGGCAGCCCGGCCTGCTGCCAGAGTGAACCATTTTATCTCCAGGAAAGAGACATTATCATTAATTGACTCGCACGGTGCTTCTCTCTAATGGCTGGGTGCTGGAAAACCGAGATACTGTAATCATGCTGAGGTTGAAAATTAACAGTGACTGCTGGGCTTTATTTCCCCCCCAAAAAGACGCGTAAGGAGTGCCAGCCCTGAGCGCTGTCAGCTGGCACAGCCGTGGGCAGGCCGGGTGTGCCCGGCACGGCCAGCCCCTCAGCACCCTGCCTTGGGTGCCTCGCTGCCCTTCACCTCTGCAGAGCTCTGCCCGGGCAGCTCGGACACTGCCCTCGTGGTGGCAGTGCCCAGGTCCTCTCCCAGCAGGGACAGGGACCGCAGGAGGCTCCATGTCCACCAGCAGTGTGACTGGAGCCCTGTGAAACAGCCCCAGTTTCCTTCCTTTCCCACGACTCTCCTTCCCTTTGTCTGATCCCAGCAGGCAAAAGTAACTCTACCTCTTGCATCCTTGCAATATTGCCCCCCTTCCATGTTATTATTATTACTATTATTATTATCATCATCATTATTATTATTAATAATATTAAATAACTAATAATGCTATTAATATTAAATAATTAATAATAATTTTATAAGCCATTTGGATCTTTTTTCATAATTTCTTCTTATTTTATAATTACTATTCTGAAATACAGACTCATCATTTCGATGACTTATTATTAAAATTGTAATTCCTCAGGCTCTGTCAGTTATCCAAGTTGCTTCAGGGATGGGCTGGGGGGTCCAAAGGCTTCTTTGTCTGCCCGCGGCTGGGGGCAGATGGAGTGCCGGGCATGCCCAAGGCTGCTGTAAATGGATCTCTTTAGCCCTCGCTGAGCCAGCCTCGGGCAGTGCAGCCCCGGAGCCTCCAGCCTGCCTCGGTGCCCCACAGGCTGGACGGGGGCTTTAAGCCAGCCCAGCACTGCTCAGTGAAGGTACCTGCCCCTGTGTGCTTTCAGGGACACCTCTGCTCTTCCCCCTGCAGGCAAACATCTTCCCAGACAGCGTGAAGAGCCCTTAGCATAATATAGGATCAGGTCCAGGACACTCCATTACCAAGAAGATACTTAACTAATGTTCTGCTTGTAGCAGGAGGTCACAGGAGATTTATCTGAAGAGATGCACATAGAAAGAATTAGCAGACAAGCCATTTCACAACCTCTAATACCCTCACCTTCTTAGCTGCTCAGCTGAAATGCCTTCAGGGATACGTTTTACAGGAGCTCAAAAGTGAACTGGAAACTGCTTAGATCACACAACTTATGCATTTTAAATAGCAGTGTAAAATACCGTGCCTTACAAAAGCCCAGTGTTGCACTGAGCAGGAAAGCCATGCTCAGAGCAGGGAGACTGCAAAAGTTGCAGGAACTACAATAGAGAAAACCCCACATACAGCAAAACAAACCTGTGACTTACTAAAGTTTATGATTAAAATTTAAAGACTGTTCAAGTTTTATTCCCCATAGCTGCTGCTCCCTGGACAAGAAGAGACAGAGAGAGACTGACCTTGAATAATTAAGCTGGTCTGTGGCACCAGATCAATTGCTGGTATTGGCAGAACTCCACAATCAGGCATTTTGAAATGCAAGTGTCAAAGTGCATGTAACTGAGGGGCTTTTGGTGCAAAGCAGCCAATATAAAGGAGAAGAGGTGAAGAGTGAGAGAAAATAGATTGTGGAGTTTTGAGCACAGTCATGGGGGAGGGATGGGAAAAGTTTTCATTTCCTAACTCTAACGGGAAAAATTGCAGCTGACAGAAGCCCGACATGGTTGGTTCTTTTCTCCTGTAACCTTGAAGATGTCACCTGGAGCAAGCTGAGTGTCTCCTGAGGGTCTCAAATCCATCATCAGTTCTGGAAACAGACTCTGAGCAAGTATCAGTCAACAGTTTAATTGAAAATAAATGTCGTAAATCCAGGGAAACCTCTCTGTTCAACATCAATTACTGAACAAACCCAAAAGTGTTTGAGTCCAGGCAGGCATTCTCAAGCGTGGTGGGCATTTTTGCTGCTGTTTCCGCCCTCCCTCAGGTCACAGCACTAAGGTGACCCACCAGAATGGAATGTGGTGAATTTTATAGCAGCCAGGAAAGGCTTTATATTAATGTCTGCCAAATAAGACTTTGTATTAATTTCAGGAGCCATGGGAACTCCTATTTAAATCTCTTCCAATCCCTTGACCTACAAATGTGTACGTGGAAGAGCAGCACCAGGCAGATAAGGTAATCATTGTGTTCCCAGTGCAACAGTCCTGGAAGATGCCCTTGATAGTGGAGTTATTCCTAAGGCTCTCTGCCAGACTCTTGTAGACAAAATTCAAGACCACTTAGGTGGCCTTCTGTAGAAAAGGCAAGGGACAGCAGGCAGAGAGGATTTTTCCACACACAAAGGCCCAAGGTCCCCTGCTTCCCTGGCCAATGGCTCTCTCCAGCCACCAGGAAGGTGGCAAGGTGTTGGCAGGGATGTCACAAGGCACTGGGGACTCTCCTGTTCCCTCTTGCAGGGTGGCCTGTGCAGTTCCTGCCAAGGAGCAAACAGCATGGGAACAGGGAAGGAAGAAGATGTTGCCATTCCACTGCCAGTTCCGTAATTTTTATAGCATGTTTTGTGGTGCCTGCTGTTTTCCAGAAAGCTCCAGCACCTTGAGTCCTGTGATCAGCAACATCTGCATCCCTAGATGTAGTTTTGCAGCTCATCATGAGCTACAGTTTTCTCAAGTATATCTTATGGATGCAGATTCCAGGAGGAAATCAAAACCAACCCAAATATAATGAACAAAGAAGAGATCAATTCTTAGCCCAAGCCATTATCTACAAGATTTTGTCATGAATACACGAGGTGGCCATTCTGTAGTGATCTGAAGACCTGGCTCAGAGTGCAGAGTGAGGCAAGCAGGCAGCTTGGTTATGGGCAGCTGCATGTCAGATGGGCTGGGCAGGAAGAAGGACAATGTCTCCCTCATGTTCTCCCAACTCATGCCCACCCATTCCAGGTACTGCAAGGACGCTGCACTCACTGCAGTTGGGAGAGCAAGAAGAGACAGCAGAGCCTCTTGGGGCTTAGGGGCATCTGTTCCAGCATGCCTGTGCTCCTCCAGCTCCCACTGCTGCTGGTGCATTACAGGCCTTCAGTGCCTTTGTTCTCCCCTCCCATTTCAGGGGCTTTTGGTTTGCGCAGTTTCTACGACAGAGTGAGAGGGAATCAGCAGCCCAGGCTCCCCTCCTTGGTGGAGATGCTTTGAAACTTTCAAAGAACCCAACTCTTTCCCCACATCCCTGTTAATATGCACCAACTCTGCTCTTGATGCACTCCATTGTAAATGATGTATGAAATGAAATCTCCTCGCTCGCCTAATGCGGAGAAGAAAGGCTCTGTAGGCAACACTACAACATTCCCGTCTAGAGATAAAGGCAGAGAAACCTCACACTCCCTATGAACATTTTTTTTTTAAGTTGTTGCTCTTCAGTGTTGGTGTTTCTCCCTTTTATTTTTTTTTATTTTTTTTTACTGAGAGTGGGGATTTGAATTCAGATTTCACAGAGAAACCCAAACCACTTACATGTATTTCTAAGCCTTTCACAGCAATTGTGTGACTGTTCCCGTCCCCTCCTCAGAGGGAATAGCAGCAGCAAATTCATTAGCCCCACAAAGCAGCAGAGTGAAAAGAATGGCTTAAAACTTGCAGGAGGGAAGAGGCTGAGTACGTGGGGGATCGGCAGTGGATGTTAAGCTTGATCTGGATTTGAGACCTCCTTCCAGTTTTATATGAAGCTGTTTCAAAACCAGAACGTGTTGGCAGTCTCCAAAGGGAAAAGGGATCAGCGTGGCCCGGGAGCCGTGGTGGGAGCAAAGCCTGAAGGTCGGAGTCTGAACCAGCAAATAGACCACGGGCTGCTTCCAGATGGTGGATTAGTTAAGGGCAAAGGGAAAGTCGCTGGAAGGGAGACTGGAGAAGGTGACTGAGACACTGCAGGAGGCACAGAGCAAGTATCTGCTGGTGCCAAATAGCCATGTGCTGCTCATGAAAGCCCCAGCACGGGTTTACTCCAGATGGACCAACCCCAGCAGCTCCTGGGTGCCCTGGGAGCCCCCCCAGGCCTCGTGCCCTCCACGTGCTCAGCCCATCCCTCACAGAGCTGTTCCACAGCTGCCCTGCTCTGGCCAGGCAGAGCCCAGCTGGGGAGGAAAGGGTCCGTGCTGGCAGAGACAGGCATGCTTAGAGCTGCACGTCCTCCAGCGGGCAGGAACAGGGCAGAGCTGGCCCTGCCCTCCCCACATCCCCCACAGGTTCCTCTGCTCCCCTGTGACACCGAAGCTGTGCAGAGGATTGAACAAAGCTTTGCAAGAGTAAGAGACTAACACGACATGGCTGTGTGAAAGCAGCACAAGGACCCTCCCAAAGCAGGCCCCACTCTTATGCCCCTCTTGGTCAGTCGCCAGACTGCTGGAGTTTTTGTTTCCTCTGGCCAAAGTTACAGACCCACATACTGCCTGTCCTATGTGGACAGGACTGAAGGAGACCCTGTCCTGTGGGTGACAGACATTTGGCCACACACTGCCATCACCACACA
>VXBQ01012922.1:6100-21741 GCA_013400175.1 Phainopepla nitens | reverse complement strand
TGAGGATGTGGCACCTGGGGACGTGGGACAGTGGTGGCCTTGGCGGTGCCAGAGGATGGTTGGACTCGATGTTCAGAGAGGACTTTTCCAACCTCAGTGACTCTGTGACTTTATGCTGTGTTTTGGAGCATCTTTCATTGCTGGATGTCTAAAACATGCACAGTGAAACCCAGGTGGGAGGAGAGACACACTGAAGCTGCAGCTGGGACACACAGCCAGGACATCCACATCCTTCCTGCAGCTTCCAGAGCCAAACCCGTGGGCTCGTATGGGTGCAGCTCTCCGCTGCCAACCTGCTCCCTTCTGCTGCCAGCTGAGAAGTGACCTTAGAAGAGACAAACAGGGTTCAAGTTAATCATTAAAGGGCGAGGTGACTCCTCACACAGTGGCCAAGGGTGGGCATAGGGCAAACATGCCTTTTTTTTCCTGGCACGGCTCTCCTCACTTCCACTTCCTGGGATTGGTTGAGTTTTCTGCCTCCTGGCTTATCTTGAGCCTGAGGGGAGAAGGTTCTTAGCCTTGTGCCCTCTTTGTATTTAAGGAGAATTGGAGGGAACAGCCTTGTGGACTTGCTGGAGCTGCTCTGCTGAGTGTCCTGATCCTGCCTGGAGCACCTGTGAGCAAGATGGGATGTGCAAATCTGTCTTTGTGTGCTGTCCTCAGCACAGGTGCCACAGTGCTGTGCTGCCCCAGCCCACCTGGGTGGCACACCCCAACACCTCTGGGCCCAGACAGGGGTGATGGTGTGAATCCCATGATGGGATTCTTGGCATGTCCTCTGCAGGGCCAGGAGCTGGACTTGGTGACCCATGTGGGTCCCTCCCAACTCAGGATCCTCCAAGATTCTATGGCAGTGCTTGGTCTGCTGCTGGCTCTGGGTAACCAGATTTCTTCAAAGCGGAATTGTTTTTTCCGGGACAGGAAGATCATTAGTAGAATCTGGGCCATAAATCTGTATTTTTTTCCTCTTTGGACACATAATTGGATCTCCCAGATGCGTCCTGGTTGCAGGATTAATGTTGGGTTGAAGCCATACAAGCCATTTGTGTCTGTAAATCCCATAACGACGCCAGCCAGCTCGTCTGCAATGGCACCAGAGCCACCGGGCCTGTCCCCAGCTCTTGGGGTGCCTATGGCTCCCTAGAGCCATCCTGGCACAGTGATAAGACTGTTGCTGGTTTTGCTCTTTCCCTAAGGAGTTCTGACCCCAGTCCCAAGGGAGCTGTCTGGGCTGGATTGGCTCCTTCCTGGAGCCGTGAGGAAAAGCGGTGTCTGTGAACATGGAGCTGTTTTAGAGCAGGGCCCTTTACAAATGCCTGGCTGCTCTGGGAAGGAGACTCTGGGGTGTATGAAATTCCTTCTGGGCATTTCTCCTTTTCCTTTAACCATCTTTCCATAAAAAAGGGACAGAAATCCAGAGTCCAGGCTGGTGGGGATCATTGGTCGTGATGGAATAATGAGTCACTAGAGCAGTGTGTGGAGATCCAAAATGCAGAAGGTGAAACTAATTTCCAGTGAAGAGGAGGTGAGGGAATGCTGGAGCCAGTGCCAGGCTCAAACTGCTGGGTTTGGGGCTTCAAAAGTGAAGAGGTGGAAGGGACAGCTTTAGTAATGTTTGCAAGGAATACCCTGACAAGGAAAAGCAGCTGGAGGAGGCTGGGCATGGCCAAGATGCTCTTGGCATCTGTCCCTGAAGATGCCTGGCAGCTCATTGGTATTCTGGGAGTGGCTGTCCTGGGCAGGCAGCCGTGTCCTGGCTGTCGGGAGCGCTGTCCCCAAGAGTGGCAGCCAGCCCGGCACCAGAGCCAGCCCTGGTTCTGTCCCTGTGCCCCAGGGTGTCCCCAGAGTGGGCACAGCATCGCTGGCCTTGCTCAGCACACCAAGAAGTGTCCTGGCTGGAGCCTGGCAGGAGCTGGGGGGCATAGGAAGGATCTAAAGCTGAGGGAGAGCATCCAAAGGGGCACAGACATGGGCAGGGATCTGGAGTGGCCACACAAGGAGCAGCTGAGGGCACTTGGCTTGTGCAGCTGGAAAGAGACTGAGAGGAGAGCTCATGGATGTCAGCAACTTCCTCCTGAGGGGCAGCTCTGATCTCTGCTCTCTGTGACAGGGATAGGACCCAAGGGAACTGCTGGAGCTGTATCAAGGAGGTTTAGGTTGGATTTAGGGAAAGGTTCTTCCCTCAGAGGCACTGCCCAGGCTTCCCAGGGAATGGGCACAGCCCCAGAGCTCCAGGAGTGTTTGGACAGTGCTGCCAGGGATGCCCAGGGTGGGATTGTTGGCAGTCTGTGCAGGGACAGCAGTTGGACTCCATGATCCCTGTGGGTCCCTTCCAAACCAGGATATTCCACAATTCCATGGTTGTATCAGCAAACCTCTGCAGAGCAGCTGCCCCTTCTCCAAGAAACGGCTCTTCCCAGGTCTTTGAGTTCTGCAAGCAAGGTGGGAACATGTGTGGCTGTGGGGAAAAGCTGTTTATTGAATATTATCCCCAGTCCTTGCAGGGAGAGAGGAAAACTTCCTGAGCCATGAGCCTGGTGAAACTTCCCTGAGGTAGCTTCCAAGCACGAAGGCTCCAGAGCGCTTCCCCTGCCTCGCTCCAAGCCTTGCCTCTGTTTTCTTGTTCCAGGCTGTTTTGGGGATAATGAGATTAAATCAGTCTCTCCTCCTCCCCTAACTGGTGCTTCAAATCCTATTATCTTGTAAAGTATTTGGAATTCTGCCCCCCAAAATGGCATTAAGCTGAGATGGAAATTCCTTGCGGCTTAGAGTCGCTTCCATACGGTTTCGGGTTTTGTTGCTTCTTGCTCTGTGGCTTTGCTGGTGTGAGGACACAACCTCTGGGGCTGAATCCCAGGGAGATGGACTGACCCTGCACAGGGAGGGCAGGGACGGACTGGGAGGGGGTACAGAAATCCTTGCCAAGGATGGGATTCACCCAGGTGGGAACAAATGCTGTAAGATGGGACTGCAGCAAGACCCGGTGCCTGTCTTGGGGGCTGTTGCTTTGCCTTTTCCCGCCACTTCTCTGCTTCCAGGGAAAAGTGGGATATGCAGGCAAGGAGAGGAACAGGTTGGAACAATCCATGGGTGTAATGACAGGGCCTGGTTCAAGGCCATGGGCTGGGGGGGACACCTGGAACTGCTCTTTGCTGAGGGGTTTCCTTTTACCAACCAAACCAAATTTGGTACCTGTTGGAATGAGTCCAGAGGAGCCCCGGAGCTGCTCCAGGGCTGGAGCCCCTCTGCCATGGAGCCAGGCTGGGAGAGCTGGGGCTGCTCACCTGGAGAGGAGAAGGCTCCAGGGAGAGCTCAGAGCCCCTGGCAGGGCCTGAAGGGGCTCCAGGAGAGCTGGGGAGGGACTGGGGACAAGGGATGGAGGGACAGGACACAGGGAATGGCTTCAAAGTGGAAAAGGGGATTTGGGTGGGATACTGGGAAAAAAATTCCTGGCTGGGAGGGTGGGGAGGCCCTGGCACAGGGTGCCCAGAGCAGCTGTGGCTGCCCCTGGATCCCTGGAAGTGTCCAAGGCCAGGTTGGACATTGGGGTTTGGAGCAGCCTGGGACAGTGGAAGCTGTCCCTGCCCATGCCACTGGAGTTTCTGGAAGGTCCCTTCCCACCCAAACCACTTTGGGATTCTGTGGTTGGGATTGGACTTGGGCAGATGCCTGTGCTGGAGCTGGGAGTGTCCCAAGCAGGTGGGTGAACAGCAGGTTCTGCCCAGCCCAGCACCCAGCATGCGAGCCCAGGAGTTTGGTAGCCTATGCAATTGTTCTTGGGATCCTTATCAAAGTGTTCCCTGGAGAAGAGGACTTTAGCCACGGTAATCTGTGTTTGGAAGTGGCTGTGAGAGCAGGTAACAGCTCATGTTGCTCTCGAGAGCCAAATGATGTCAAATTTTAACTTTCTAGCTGGAAGTTGTTTCATGCCTTGTCTAGATCTTTGATTTTTATTTTTTTTTTATTTCCCTTACCACAAACGCACCCTGAGCGCCTCAAATGTTGTGAAAGCGATGGGATGGGGAGTAAGAGGAAATCTGGGGAAATCTCAGCTCCTCAGTGGAGAGGGACCCTCTGAGACCCATCCTGCCCAAGGGGCTCCCAGTCCCACTGCTAGAAATGGGAACCATCAAGAGAACAAAGGGGTCACAGCAGAGCAGGTGGCAGATGGCACTGCTGGGGGATAGGAGAGGAAACATTTCTCCTCATCCCAGTGGGGCAGAGCAGTTGAAAGCAGTTGAAAGGATCAGCATCTTGCTCCTTGCCTGTGTCCACTCGGAGAGCTGGAGTTGGAAATCCTCCTCCAGCGGGTGGAGGATTGGTGGGGGGTACATCAGGAGTCCCATGAGGGTTCCACACAGGGTGGGGCTCAGAAGGTTTTAGATGTCTGGCTTTTCCTGCAGGTTGCTGGAGCCCTCCCTAACTGTTGGGTTTTGTTTCCCTTTCCCAGTACAGCGCCGTGGACAGCAACCCCCTGTCCCTGTATGTCATGCATCCCTTCTGGAATGCCATCGTGAAGGTGAGTCCCTGTCCCACCCCGAGCAGGACAGCACAGCCCAGGTCACCTCTGTAACACCATCAGCTGCTTCGTTTGTGGTGCCACTAATGAGTGAGGGGCTGCCTGCAGCCTGCCCCGAATTCCTGAATGCCTGCATCCCAGCCCAGCGCTTCCTGCTGCCCCGGGATGCTCCGGGTGCTCCTGGCAGTGTTGTCTAACAGCTGGATGGTGCAGCCGTGGCTGGAGCAGCTCCTGCTCCTCAGTCCATGTTTTAATGAGTTCATCTGTTCTTTTGCTGCTTTCCCATAGATCTTCCCTACCTGGCTGGCCCCAAATTTGATAACGTTTTCTGGCTTCCTGCTGCTTGTCTTCAACTTCTTCCTCATGGCATACTTCGACCCTGACTTTTATGCTTCTGGTAAGGCTGCATGTTCCTGGTCAGATGAGAAATCTCTTACCTCCTCTGCTGGGAATTCCAGTGCTCGTTGGTGAGGCCTCTGGGTCTGGGCCTTCCCAGAGTGACTGGGACAGAGGAGGGGATTGAACTCGCTGGGGTTTGTGACAAGGACTGGTCTGGGTGTGACACCTTCCCTCCGGCTGCCAGGGAAAGGTGCTCCTGGCTGGCAGCAGGCGGGAGAGGGAGGAGGAAACAGCCAGAATCTTGGGTTGGAATTGGCTCTGCCTGCAGAGCAAACAACCCAGCGCCCTTGTTTGAAAAATCTAACAGGAAAATGTTAGGAAGTGCTGCTTCCCTGAAATCAGCAGGTAGAGCCTTGTTTTTCACAGCTCATTTCCCTCTTGGCAAAACCACCACCACATCAGACTAACAAGGCCAAATCCTTTTTCTGAGCTTCACCATTCACAGCTTCAGACTTTCTAACAGTCCCTGTGTTCATCTGTCTGTGAAACTGATGGTTCAGTTGTGTCCCTTTGCACAAGGAGGAGTTCCAGGGAAAGGATTAATGCAGTGTGATAATTCTCAGGAGCTTCTTCTCTGTGTTTTTCTCTCCCTTAGACCCTGCCAGGTCTGGTTTAGCTTGCTCAGGAGAGTTTGTGTAGTTCTTCTAAATGGGACCCATCATCAAAACACAGTTATGTGGCAAAAATCCTGTTTTTTGGGATTGCTTTTACTGGTAGACAAGTCAAGGCTGTTGAAGGCTCCGGTGGCATCCGTGGCTGTTGGCCAGGCTGTTATGGTCCATGAGCCATGAGAAGAAAAGCTGTCAGTAGCTCAAGGTGAAAACCCCTAGGATGTCAGACATCCAGAATCATGGAATCCCAGAATGGTTTGGGTTGAAGGGACCTTAAAGCCCATCCAGTCCCACTCCCTGCCAGGGGCAGGGACACCTTCCACTGTCCCAGGGTGCTCCAAGCCCCAGTGTCCCATCTAACCCTGCCCTCTGGCACTGGGAAGCCATTCCCCCTTGTCCTGTCCCTCCAGGCCCTTGTCCCACCCTCTCCAACTCTCCTGGAGCCCCTTGAGGCCCTGGAAGGGGCTCTAAGAGCTCCCTGGAGCCTTCTCTTCTTCAGACTGGACATCCCCAACTCTCTCAGCCTCTCAAAAACTGGCTTTGGAAGGATGGAGAAGCTTATGGCTTGGGACCGTTTCACATACATGTTTGCATGTCCTGCTTGGAAAGAGCACTTTTCCTGGTGCTGTAAGGCCTCCAGAATTTCGTTCCCTCCCTCCCTGGATAGCTTTGCAGACATGATGCCCTCCCTCCTTTTGCTGCTGGAAAGGCACCATCCCTCTGCCCTGAGGAAACAGGAGGTGGCATTTCACAGGATCACTGTTCCCCCAGGAGACCTCCCTGTGCCCTCCTGCTGCCAAGGCTCCATGCCTCTTCCTGCCCTTCTGCAGTGCCCCTTTGGGCTCCCTGATTGCAGCCAGCCCTGCTGGCTCGCTGCCAGAGCTGCTGTAGGAGGTGGAGGTGCTCTTAGGGAAGAGCTCGTTTTCCATTGGCAGGGTGGGACTGGAGACTGGGCGGGGAATCCTGGCATGTTCCTGCGGGGGCAGGGAGTTGCCACATCAAAGAGGCTCCACTTGATGCTCTGTGAGCAGGTGGCTCAGGAGTGTCCTCTCCTACAGTGGCAGTACAGTGCTGGAATCCAAAATGCAGAGAGTTCTCAGAACATTGGGTCTGCAGGCCAAAACTTGGAATTAAATACAGGATTTGATATGAGACCTTGGAAAAGGCTTCCAGACCCAAAAACTAGAAGTGAGAATGTGGATTTAAAGTTTAAGTAGAGACATGTTAAGGTAAGTAGAGGAAAGTTTAGAGCTTAAGATATAGAAAATACAGAAGTAGCTATTAAGGTCACAACTGGCCCCAGTTCTCAGATCCCATGATTTCGGAGAGCTGGGAACAAAGGACAAATACATCCTGGAAGGCAAGGTCCTCACTGACCTGGTTCCAGGAGCTGTTGTGGGGCAGCTCTGCCATCACATTCTGCAAAGCTCACATCCCAGATTCACTGTTTGAGTCCTCGTGGCTCTGCCTCTTGGGCCAAAATAAACCCTCTGGGAGCACATCCTGAGCTGTCCTGACTCGGGTCTGTCTGATCCCTGCAGCTCCTGATCACCAGCACGTTCCCAACGGCGTGTGGATCGTGGTGGGGCTCCTCAACTTCATGGCCTACACGTTAGGTAAGAGTTTTCAGGGTCACCCACTCATGCTGTGGTTGTGTTGTCCCCTCTCTGAGTCCACGGGGAGTGTTAGATTCTGTGCTCTTGCCAGGAGCAGTTTCTGGGAGCTGATTTGCTATGTGGAGACAAGGAAGTTGTCCCAGAGCATCTGATGGGAAAGGAGGATACTGGAACTGACTTTGAGATGAACTGTGAAACTCTGTCTTAGGTCTGCTTTAAATAATCAGAGAATCCCAGAATGGTTTGGGTTGGAAAGGACCTGCAAAATCCTCTAGTTCTACCCCCTGCCATGGGCAGGGACATCTCCCACTACCCCAGGTTGCTCCAACCCCCATCCAGCCTGGCCTTGGACACTTCCAGGGATCCAGGGGCAGCCACAGCTTCTCTGGACAACCTGTGGCAAGGCCTACCCACCCTCCCAGGGAAGAATTCCTTCCAAATATCCCACCCAACCCTGCCCTGTGGCAGTGGAAAGCCATTCCCTGTGTCCTGTCCCTCCAGGCCCTTGTCCCAAATCCCTCTCCAGCTCTCTTGGACCTCCTGTAGGCACAGGAAGAGGCTGCTTTAAGGAATATAAAGGAAACACAAGGAAATAAATATCATCTCATCAGACTGTTGCATTTTCCAGCCTCCCATGGAGCAGGGGGTGGGAAGCCCACTCCTCGATCGAGGATGGAGGTGGGGAAAGCTGCTGTTCCCTGGCCCACTGCTTTGCCTGGAACATCCAGGAAAGCTCCACGTTTCTTTCCCTTTTCCCAGACGGCGTTGACGGGAAGCAGGCACGCCGGACCAACTCCAGCACCCCCCTGGGAGAGCTCTTTGACCACGGCCTGGACAGCTGGGCCTGCGTGTACTTCGTGGTCACCGTGTACTCCACCTTCGGCCGGGGTTCCACCGGCGTCAGCGTCTTCGTCCTCTACCTCCTGCTGTGGGTGGTCTTGTTTTCCTTCATCCTCTCCCACTGGGAGAAGTATAACACGGGCATTCTCTTCCTGCCCTGGGGATATGACATCAGCCAGGTGGTAAGTACACGCCCTGAGAACCTGCTGAGTGCAGGGCTGCCCACTGAGGAGTGTTCTGCCGTGGATCCAAAGCCTTGTCAACCATGGAACCAGTCCACAGAGATGGACTCTCCATGACAGACAAGGCTTGAAGGATGGACATGGCCTTGGCTTGTAAATTATGGAACCAGTCCACAGAGATGGACTCTCCATGGCCTTGGCTTGTAAATTATGGAACCAGTCCACAGAGATGGACTCTCCATATCAGACAAGGCTTGAAGGATGGACATGGCCTTGGCTCTCCTCTCCCTGCATGTTTTGCCCACTGGAATTGTTGCATTACGTAGTTCCCTACATGGTACCAGTGTGGGTAAATTGAAGCCTGGAAGTTTGGGATGCCTTTTGGCACTACCAGGATCTGGGTCAAAAATTCAGCAGAGGTAATTGGCTTGTTAATTGCTGTTCCTGGAACAAAGATTTCCTGGGGAGGTGCCCCTCCAGACCATGGTCCCTGGGGCAGTGGGTGTTGAGACTGATGGTGATGGACCCCTTGGGGTGTTGGTGTGTCCATCCCTCCTTAAGGAATTCTCTGCAGGAAGCTCTTCTTGAAGACAACTGGGACCTGGGGATGAGGCAGCTCACCTGGATTGCTGGCAGTGCCTTCCTCCAGCCCAGGTTGCTCTAAGCTTTGTCCAGCCTGGCCTTGGATACTTCCAGGGATGAGGGAGCCACAGCTTCTCTGGGCAACCACCCTCATTGTAAAAAAGCTTCTTCCTTATAACTCATTATCTTATGTCCATTTATTTATCTTCTGGCTTGTCAGATGCTGGGTGGGAAACCAGTTGGAAGGAGAGTTCAATTAATGCAGCTGCATTAATTGGAATAATCCTCTCTTCTAATAAAGGGAGACCAGAGCTGGTCCCTGACTGTACTCTGATCCTTTCTCCCAAAATGTTGCTTAACCCAGGTCTTTGAGCTGCCTGCTGGAGAAAGGCAGGGGTGGAGGGCAGAGCAGCGTGTTCCACCCAGCTTCAGGGGACTATTAAAGCTGAAATAGCCCTGGTGAGCTTCTCCTTGTAATCCAGCAGCAGATGGATAAGGAAGAGTCCCCAAATGACCCCTCCAGGGTCACTGCAGCTTGTGTAAAACCTGTGCTTTGGTCACCTCGAGAGTTCAAGGCTGTGCCAGTGCATCTCTCCTGCAGCTCCTGGTCATACCCTTCTCATGGAACCACTGAGGTTGGAAAAACCCTCTGAGACCATCGAGTCCAGCCATGTCCTCAGCACTGCCAAGGCCACCACTGGCCCATGTCCCAAGTGCCACTTCCACATGGTTTTTATATTCCTCCAAGGATGTGACTTTACCACCTCCCTGGGCAGCCCCTGCCAAGGCCTGGCCATCCTTTCCAGGGAGAAATTCCTGCTGGTGTCCAACCTGAGCCTGCCCTGGCCCAGCCTGAGGCCATTTCCCCTTGTCCTGTCCCTGTTCCCTGGCAGCAGAGCCCGACCCCCCCTGGCTGTCCCCTCCTGGCAGGGAGTTGTGCAGAGCCACCAGGTCCCCCCTGAGCCTCCTTTTCTCCAGGCTGAGCCCCTTGCCCAGCTCCCTCAGCCTCTCCTGGGGCTCCAGCCCCTTCCCAGCTCTGTTCCCTTCCCTGGACACGCTCCAGCCCCTGCAGGTCTCTCTTGTCAGGAGGGGCCCAGAGCTGTCCCCAGCACTGGAGGTGCCCCAGCAGTGCCAGCACAGGGGATGGGCACTTCCCAATCCAATCCCTGCTCAGCAGCTCACACTTCCTACACCTGGTAACATGGGATATTTGTGGATTTGTTTTATTTTTCTCCTTCCTGCAGGTGGGTAGGACTGAACCTGTCACAGCTTAGAGCTGCCTTTCCCTGGAGCTGCCTGGCACACACACGGTGCTGCCAGCCCAGGTGCTGCCAGACTTGCCCATCACATTTCTCACCCCTGCTTGTCCTGTGCTTTCTTTCAGACCATTTCAATTGTCTACATAGTGACAGCCTTTGTGGGAGTTGAGGCCTGGTATGCACCTTTCCTGTTTAATTTCTTATATAGAGACCTATTCACTGCAATGATTATTGGTAAGAAACTCCATGTTGAAGCCTGTCTTTTAAACTGCACCTTTTTCCCAAACCCCCTGCTAATGACCTGCTAACACTGCTCTGTTTGCTGCCCCGGGCTGTTGTTGAAGTGACTAATTGAGGGTGTTCTCACAGCCTGCCCTTTCCCAGGATTTCAAAACAGGATTGTCTCCTGCAGAGTTATTTTGGAGAACTTAACTCCGCTCTGCCTGGACTGACTTCACTCCAGAGAAGCTTAGTTTGTCTTCACTGAGAGCCTGGGAGTAAAACCAGTGTGATAAACCCAGATTTTCCAGGGAATAAAGCCCAGTGTGAGGGAGTGGTGGGACCTGGCTCTCAGTGGAGCCTCCCCAGCCTTGGGCTGGTTTGGGGTGTCAGGACAATTTTGTTTTGCTGCTCTGGGGCTCCCTCTCACCTCAGAGCCCAAACACTGTGTGGGAGGGAGGTTGCAGCCATGGAGGTGGGTGGGAGCTCTGCTGTTTGGGGATCCCGCCCTCCATCCACCCATCTGAATATTACATCATCATCATCATCAAATTGAAATAAAGGCCCAGCTTTGCTCTCCTGTGGTCGGTCAAAATAAGCCACTGCAAAGAGTAGAGCTGAGCTGATGTTGTTCAATGTCATTTTCCCAATTCACAAATTCTGCTCAGTTTATTTTCTGTGTCCCTTCAGGTGTTCTTTGTAATTGCTTAATTTTCAGTTAATTAGTGTGTTAAATCTTGCACTTTTATCGGGTGGATGTTCCCAGCTTTCCTTTGACAGCTGTGTGACTTAACATGAATAATGAGTGTACTTTTCCTATATGAGAAATGGAGCCCAATTCCCACACAGGAGAGAGGAGCTGGGTTATTAAAGCAGGAATATTTCCAGCTCTGTTCACACACCTTCTGCTGGATAAACAGGGAAGGAGTTGTGCTGGAATATCATGGATAGTGTTGATAGTTCTGATTGAGGTCATGATTTTTGAGTTATTTGGGTGCTTTGTATCAGTTTTCCAGTTAAATGACGATTTTTTGGCAATGTGTCCACTGGAAATGTTTGCACACAGCCAGAGAAACAGCAAATTGCCTTTATTGTGAAAACTCTTGTGTCCAGCCATGTCATTTGAGGAGTGTGCACTCATGTCTCATTAGAGTTGTATTATAATTAAGCTTTGTCATTGTTTAGAGCACAACGCCGAGCTCCTTAATGGAGCCCTTTCAAATGGAAATGTCTTCAACTTACAGCAGACTTGAACTTTTAATTACGGCTCTTGGGCCACACTTGGGAGCAGCTACTTCCAAATGTGCTGAGCTATTCTTGGGGCACCCTCGGAGCTATTTTTGGAGCAGGGAACTTAAAGCAGAGCCCAGCCAGAGCCTCCTGTTTGGGGTGCATGGGGTGTCCCCTCTGCCCCGGGGCACTAATGTGGCACTTTTCTCTTGCAGCCTGTGCCCTCACTGTGACCCTGCCCATGAGCCTGCACAACTTCTACAAGTGAGTTTTGTAGAATCTCAGGAGGGTTTGGGTGGGAAGGGACCTCAAAGCTCATCCAGTGCCACCCCCTGCCATGGCAGGGACCCCTCCCCCTGTCCCAGGGTGTCCCAGCCCCAGTGTCCAGCCTGGCCTGGGGCACTGCCAGGGATCCAGGGGCAGCCACAGCTGCTCTGGGCACCCTGTGCCAGGGCCTGCCCATCCTCCCAGGGAACAATTCCTGCCCCAAATCCCATCCAGCCCTGCCCTCTGGCAGCGGGAAATCATTCCCCCTTGTCCTATCACTCCAGTCCCTCTTCAGCTCTCTTGGAGCCCCTTTAGGTACTTACTGCAGGCAGGGATTTCTCAGTGATTCCATGTATTTTCATTTCTTTGCTTGTGTTTCAGGGCCTATAAAAATAACACCTTGAAGCACCACTCTGTGTACGAAATCCTGCTGCCCCTTGTGTCCCCGGTGTTGCTGTTCCTGCTCTGCACCACCTGGATCTTCCTGTCCCCCACTGATATCCTGGAGGTCCAGCCCAGGCTCTTCTATTTCATGGTTGGAACAGCCTTCGCCAACATCTCTGTAAGGGCTTCTGCTTTATGCCTGAGGAAGCGGAGAATTGGTTAAATTGAGTTTTCACATGTGCTGTGAGCAGCAAAGTGCTGATGGGAAAGGAGTTCCTGCCTCCTTTTGGGGATAAACTTAAAATGGGAGGACTATATTTTTGGTCAAAATTTAATTTAGCTGCATAGTGATAGAATCATGGGATTGTTAAGGTAGGAAAATCCCTCTGAGACCACTGAGTCCCAACTGTCCCCCAGCACTGCCAAGGTCACCCCTGCTCCATGTCCCCAGGTGCCACATCCAGAGAGTTTTTAAATCCCTCCAGGCATGGGACTCCACCACTGCCCTGGGCCTTTTCCAATGTTTCACAACCCTTTCCAGGAAGGAATTCCTCCTGATGTCCAACCTGAGCCTGCCCTGGCCCAGCCTGAGGCCATTTCCCCTTGTCCTGTCCCTGTTCCCTGGCAGCAGAGCCTGACCCCCCCCTGGCTGTCCCCTCCTGGCAGGGAGTTGTGCAGAGCCACCAGGTCCCCCCTGAGCCTCCTTTTCTCCAGGCTGAGCCCCTTGCCCAGCTCCCTCAGCCTCTGCTGGGGCTCCAGCCCCTTCCCAGCTCTGTTCCCTTCCCTGGACATGCTCCAGCCCCTGCAGGTCTCTCTTGTCAGGAGGGGCCCAGAGCTGTCCCCAGCACTGGAGGTGCCCCAGCAGTGCCAGCACAGGGGACAGTGTGACAGATCCCACGAGTGACCATCCCCTCTGCTCTGGGGGACAAACAGCTGTGCCTCCCAGAGCCCACACCAGGCTCAGGCTCTGTCCCTGTCCCCTCAGTGCCAGCTGATCGTGTGCCAGATGAGCAGCACACGGTGCCAGCCCCTCAACTGGATGCTGCTCCCCATCGCGGCCGTGCTGCTCCTGGTGGTGTCCGGGCTGGCTCCTGGCAGCGAATCGCTCCTGCTGTACCTGCTGACTGCCTTCCTCACCCTGGCACACATCCACTACGGCGTGGTCGTGGTAGGTGACAGCTCCTGGGCTGGGCTGTGACTGGGAGTGCTGCTGCCTGGGGCGGGGAATGCTCCATGTAAAACCGGGAGTATCGCTGGGAATGGTGCTGTGAGCCTGTGGAATTTGGGCTGGATTCCTTGTGAGAAGCTTGGGAAGGTTGCTGGGATTGAAAGGAGCTGCACAGGATGTGACGGGCTGTCCTTCCCCTTGGGCGTGTCAGCCAAGTTGGAAACCAAGCACAAAATCCTGGAATGGTTTGGGTTGGGAGGGACCTGAAAGCCACCTCTGCCATGGCAGGGACACATCCTATATCCCAGGCTGCTCCAAGCCCCAGCGTCCAGCCTGGCCTTGGGCACTGCCAGGGATCCAGGGACAGCCACAGCTGCTCTGGGCACCCTGTGCCAGGGCTTCCCCACCCTCACAGGGAATATCCCTTCCCAATATCCCATCCAGCCCTGCCCCCTGGCAGTGGAAAGCCATTCCCTGTGTCCTGTCCCTCTATCCCTTGTCCCCAGTCCCTCTCCAGCTCTCCTGGAGCCCCTTTAGGAAGGGGCTCTAAAGTTTTCCACTGAGGTCTCCCAAGATGCTGTGAGAGCCAGGCTGGAGTGGGGATTTTCCTGCTGAGGAAAGTGGGAACACAGCAGCTCCAGGGCCTCCCCTGCTGCAAGGGCTGTGCACAGATCCAGGGCACAGTTTTCTCCTCATGCTCTGCCTGGCTCCCTGAGTTTTGTTTAACAGAGGATACAAACTTGGAGAAGCCCATAGTCCTGCTGGGAATGCCCTGAGAAGCTGCTGAGGAAGAAGGACAAAGGACCATGTGTCCTAGCTGAAGTGGGGGCACCCTCCTTGGGAAGCCCCTTCCCCTGGGAGCCTCAGTTCTACCCCAGAGCCTTTGGAGTCAAGTCCCAGCTGTAATTACAGCCAAGGAGTAATAGCCAGGTTGCCTTGTCTTTCCAATTAGTCTAATGAGGCTTCTGTGCAAGTAGGATTTGAATTACTAAGAAGCTTAAATAAATTTGGTCTTGGAATCACAGCTGGGGATGGGGCTGAGCGGGTGGTGTAATCCCCCTGCCCGTCTGCTCCCGGGAGATTCCCTCTGCTCTGCTCCTCTCTGCTCCCTCTTTCCCTCCCTCTGGCTTTCCAAGGGCCCATCTGTGCCAGCTCCTCTTCCAGGAGGAAAGTCACTTTGAGCTGAAGAGTCTTTAAAGGCTTTGGGATTGGAGCATAATCCCAAACTGCTCTGAATTTGGGAGGAATGATTAGGAATAAAGCCTCTGCCCTGACTGTGTCAAGCTCAGCCTCTTTTTGCAGAAGTAAATTACCCAGCTCCCACTTTGAATGGATTCAGGAATATTGTATGTAGATATCTGAGATGATCAAATTAATTTAAACAGATAATAAAGGAGGAGGGTAAAATCCTGCGGGCCTGGGCTCAGCATTCCCAACTCCTGCCCCTGCAGAGGGCAAGAATGGAGGATGAGCCCGTTCCCAGAGAGACTAGGTTGGGAAGGGAGCAGGGCTGCTCCCTGTGGAGCCACTGCCCCGGGGACAGGGACAGGGACGGGGCAGGGCAGGACACAAGCTGTGGGCAGGGGTGGGGTGGGGACAGTGGGTGGCAGGGGCTTGGTGGGAACAGGGAGCAGGTCTGGGGCTCTGCCTGCTCTGCTGCTCATGCCTTGAAGCCAGGATAACCCTCTGGGTTCCGGGATAACCCAATCCCATGTCTGCCTCGTCCCCAGGTGAGCCAGCTGAGCAGGCACTTCAACATCCGGCCCTTCTCCCTACGGAAGCCCACTCCGGACTGACTGGGAGCAGAGGAGGAGAAAATCGGCCTGCGGGCTGCAGAAGGACTGTAAATACCTGCTGCAAATACCTGTAAATACTTCAGCCATCACCACAGATCCAAACTATCCTCTGGACAGGGCCAAGGACACGCGGGATCCGCTGCAGCCGGGGCGGGGCTGGGCCGGGGCGGCTCCTGCCGCTCTCCCGCCCCTGCAAGCTTCGGGTTTTGGGTGGAGCTGGAGGAGGAGGAGCCTTTCAGGTCGCTGTTACTGTACCTTAGACCAGCTGAATGTTCCCAGAGAAGCCTCTGACTCCGGCCCTTGCTCAGGGAAAGCTGCTTGGGGATGCACATGCTTTACCTGAGCAAAGCACCTTGGCCTGACACCAAAACCAACACAGCTGATTCCTCCAAGGGCAGGGGGACAGTCCTGGTGGTCGGGGTAATTCCTGGCTGTCCCCAGTCCTGCTGTCTGGGCAGCCCCTGTGCTGGGCTGGTACTTTGGGAGCAGATGGTGACAATTCTCCCACATTCTGTCCTGCCTTCTTGCTTTTGGGCAAATACGTGCTAGCCCCTTTGTTGTCTTTTTTT
>VXBQ01012921.1:621-38488 GCA_013400175.1 Phainopepla nitens | reverse complement strand
GATGGCAGGAGGTGCTGAGGGGATGGCAGGAGGTGCTGAGGGGAAAGGCGGGGGGGCGCTGAGGGGATGGCGGGGGGGCGCTGAGGGGATGGCAGGAGGTGCTGAGGGGATGGCAGGAGGTGCTGAGGGAACGGGGGGTTCTGCCCCGCGCCTCAATTCCCCGCTTCCCTCCTCGCGCGGCGGCAGCAAAAGCGGCGGCGGCCGCGCCTCTCCCCGGGCCGGGCTGCCCCGCTGAGGGTCCCCCCGAGGGCTCCGGGCACGGCGGCTCCGTCCCGGCTGCTGTCGGCACAGAGCTTTGGGGAGCGGGTCCCACAGGGGCTGTGCAGCCCAAGGGCTCCCGCTGTGCCCTTAGGGACCCCCGGGGACCGCGGCTGGGGGGGACGGGGACGTTCAGGGACGCGTTTGGGAAGCGGAGGGACCCGGTTTTAATCTGCTTAGAGCAGGGGACCCTTCTAGCCCCGGCTCTGCTTTGATGCTTGAAGAATGAGAGAAAAATCCCAAGAAAGCCCTTAACCATCGGGCATTCCCTTAAAAGAGCTGGACTCGGTGATCCCCGTGGGTCCTTTCCAACTCGGAATATTCTGGGATTCTGTGACTTGGCAAGAGCGTGACAAGGGTGCAGGCTGGCTCTTTAGGCTTTGAAAAAGCCCCAAATTTGTCACTGACAGGGCTTGCCGCTATCAGATTTAATCGGCTGGTCATAAGGAAGCTTTTCTGACCGTCTTCGGCTCTTTTTTTCGCTATCCCCGTAAGGAAAACGGCGCTTGGCAGGAGAGATGCTTCTACCAAACACCTTCGAGCTGGCTCGGGGGAGGGGCTGGGCACGAATTTGTTAAATTTGTTAGGGACTATGTGGCAGCTGATTTATCGCGATTTAAAAGCTGAGGTCAAGTAGTTCGGCTTGTTCATTCTGGTGAAGTATCCGGGGAGGGGGGGGAGGGAAGGGTTGGGAAGGTAAATAGGTCTATATTGCACAATTCTGTTGGAGTGGAGCGGTTTGGGGGGAAAAAAAAAAAATAAATGTGCTTTGAGAGGCTGTAACTGTCTGCGACAGCCATTGCGGTACAGTTCTGAACGGGGGCATAGACTCAAATTGCCTGAAAATGAGTTCTGTCTCTCATTCCCCCCTCCCCCATTGTCCCAAACGAAGGACTCTCATGAGAGTGTGGGTTGGGGGTAGGTCTAAAAACGTCAAATGATTGGCACCAATTGTAAGATGACTTTCTAACCACGTCAGTTTTTTATCTTGTGAGAAGTAAACTTTCTCATGTCTGTTTTTCTGCGAACTCACTTCGCCACTTGCTGCGATTTCAACTCTTTGGGGGAGAGTTTTCGCTCCTCACTCGTCTTTTCTTCTCGTCGGGTGCTTTCTCTTCACCCGTTTGGGGAGCTGTGCTCAAGTGCCAGCTGATGGCTTTTGTAATGCTCGTCCTTGCTCAGATCACTTTACCATCCCAGCTAGATGAAGGTATTTGGTTTTTGCTTTCTCTCTGAAATGCTGAATGCTAGCAGGAGGGATTATGCTGTATTTTGTGAGCGGAGTGTGTTGATTGAAATCATATAAAAGTCAAGTCTTCGCTATAATCACACGGGGTTTTTATTTCTCTATCTGTTTATCAATCTATAGCCGTACAAATATTTAGCACGGATTATTGAAAGTAAAACGAGTGTCAGGTCTGAAATGTAAGGAGTTCTTCCAGGAGAGTAGAGACATGTGGCTCCTGGGCTTGTTATTCAATGTGACTTTAACTCTTTTGCCCCCAGCACCCCGGTGGCTTTCAGGCAAAGCCACTGCCCTGAATGCATCCCCACGAGCTGGCAGCAGGTAGATCCACGCCCTTAATTCACATTAAGGCTCAGCCCCTCGTTTTGGGGGTGATAGATCTTAAAATATATCACTATGAAGCTAACCTCGATATTCTGTTTCAAATTTGGATTGTTATCTTTTAAAGACCTCCAATCTTAAGCTTCTAAATGAGTCGAGCATGTGGACAGAGGTGTAGGTGAATTCTTGGCGGGGTTGGAGCCCGGTGCTGAGATCACGGGGTTCTCTTGTTTGTGTTAGCAAAGGAGATTGAGCCCTTCAGTTGCTTGATTGCTCGGAATGGAAGGGGAGCAGCCAACAGGGACCGTGCGAGGCAAGAGCACCAAAAGCTCCAGTGCAGCCCAGGGGAAGGGCAGGGAGCCCTTGGAGGAGTCCCACATGGAGGTGGAAGTGGAAAACCAAGGCAGCAGGGAGTCTGGCACAGAACCTCCCCAAGGTACGTCTGGGCTGGCTGTGTGCTGTCGTTGAGCCTCCTTAGAGCAACTTGAATTTCCCAACTCTGCCCGATGGGATTTGCTCTTTTCCCTTTCACAAAGCAACGTCGAAACCCCTGGCAATTTATAACTGCTTTTAAAGTTTTTTTTTTAAATGGTCAAAAGAGCTTGCAAAGAGTTAAAGGGTTTGGCCCAGTACAAGTGCAGGAGCAACTTGCAGAGTTTCTCCTAATAAAGCCTATTTTGAGGCTCTGATCTGGAACATTGTACTGAAGATTGTTGTACAGCAGCAGGATTTTTCAAATTTATAGGCAGCCAATGGTATGGGATTTCTTGGAATGGAATAAATGTCAAGTTTATTTACTTAACTCTTAAAATGATTTGATTTTCACGAAGCAGTTATTTTCTTGAGTGGAAAAAAAATCTGCCAAACCAGCAGCTGTGTGACTTCGTAGGGAGCCAGATGTGCAGTTGTTAAAGGCAGGTATTTGACAAATAGATGAATACATTGAATTTGGTGGCAAAAACGGCTGCCTGCTGGAAGAAGGAGCTGCTGGTGCCTGGGGAAAAGCTGCTCTGCTGATATCCAGGGGGCCAGTTTGTTTTCGTAACAAACTTCCTGTCTTTGCAGAGCAGCCCTGCTGTCATTGCAGCTTTCAGAGCCTCGTGCAGAGATCCCCAAATCTTGCACAGACACTCTGAAATGTGGCTTTGCACTTATTCATTAGAAAGGCTTTGCCTGCTTCAGATTTGCAGATTTATTGTGATGGTTGGAGCTGTTGGAATTGCAGGGGGCCTGTTAAAGTGCGTTGGAATAAGAATTACATAATGAAAGAACAAACCCAGCGATGGGACATCTTAAGTAGCTCTTAAAAAACATTTTGTTTGTGGAAAGAAGAATTTCAATTCCACTCAGCTCATATTAATAATTACAGACCAAAATGTACTCTGGTTCAGACAGAAGTGATGTTTGCTTTTTCGGTTGAACATTTTAAAAAGTGTCAAATCATTGAGAGCTTACGGTTTTTTTTGTTGTTTTGTTTTTTTTTTTTCTTTTTTATCTTTCTGTTTATTTGGCTGTGTTTTAGCAGCCTCAGATGAGGTGGATAATCGAAGTTTAGAAGAGATTTTGGGTAGCATCCCTCCTCCCCCACCTCCAGCAATGACCAGTGAACCTGGTGCTCCTCGGCTCATGATCTCTCACATTGTAAACCACAACTTCAAATCCTATGCAGGGGAGCGAGTTTTGGGACCTTTTCACAAGGTATATTTCTTTTTCCTTAAGTAGTTTTGAACTGAAGGTGAGACTTGACTGGGTGGTATTATTCCTTCCTGCATTTTCGTCTAAGCTGACCTCAAAATAACTGAAAAAATATTTAAGGTTTAGAAATATTTGGATAGTGATATTCTTAATTAAGTAGAGAAAACAGTTAAGTGCAGCTTGAATTTGTGTGCACTTTTAATTTGTCAGCACAGCTCAGAAAAAGCTCTCTTTCCTCTTGATTTCGTTTGCTGCAGAACTTTCAGGGCCGGCTTTGAAGAAAGAGAATATTTTTTTAGTGCCCACAAGAGACTTAGGTGGCTGAGCACGAACCTTTCCTGTGAAGCCTGCAGGGCTCTGGGTTCTCAGTGCAGCTGGGAGAGCTGAGCTCAGCTCTGGGCCTTTGATTCCCCTCCACCTTGGGCAGCAAGAGCTCAGCTCTCAGGCCGAGGAGGAATCACTGTGCTTTAAGGGGTGATGGGTGCAGGCAGGGTGCATTTCCTTTGAAGATCACTCTTTTCCCCTTCTCTGTGCAGCGATTTTCATGCATTGTCGGGCCCAATGGCAGTGGCAAATCCAATGTCATTGACTCCATGCTCTTTGTGTTTGGTTACCGAGCCCAAAAAATCCGCTCCAAAAAGCTCTCGGTGCTGATCCATAATTCTGACCAGCACCAGGACATCGAGAGCTGCTCTGTGGAAATTCACTTCCAAAAGATCATTGACAAGGTATGTATGATTGCAGCTTTTCTCCTCCAAGCAGCTGAAAAACTTTGGAATATTTGCTTATTTTCCTTGGAGCTGGGGAAAACTTCATAGCCTGATTAGTTTACCTTGGGGATATAAACCATCAGTGTTAATTAACTTGAAAAATCCTCTGTTGAGTAGTGCAGCTCTTAAAATCTTAGTGAGGATTCTTTTGTTTGCTGCAGGACTAATATGTGGTAAATTTCTGTTTGAGAACAATTTAGAAATTTTTAATCATCATTTTAAGAAGAACTCGTTTTAATTTGTAATCTCATTTACCATAATAAATAAATTTATTTCTGCAATGAAAAGAATTTAATAAAAATTTATAAGTCTCTGTTTAGACATATTAGATATTCTTAAATGTATAGCACAAACATATATATTAAGAAATAAAACCAATTTAAGCAAAACTTTTCACACCAATTAGAAATTATTTTAGGTTATCTAAAATTAGAAAAGTAAATAATTAATCTGAAACTTATTTACACTCTATGTACTATAAACATGCCTGCAATTTTATAATAGATTTTTCAGCAAAAATTCTGGACCCTGCATTTTACCACTAATATTTTTTGAAGCTGATATTTTGTTTGAATGAAATAGAAAGTGTTGGAAAATCAAAAAAAGAATGTTTCTTTTGCTTGCTTCTTTGTGTATTGATAAAAACTTTAGCACTTTTTTGTTGATTTGTTGCAGTTGTGGTACAAAGAATTTGTTTCTCTTAATTTAAATTTCCTCTTTTGTGCACAAATCCAAACTTTTAAATTTCGGGTCAACCAAAAAAGTGGGAAGTGTACACTGAAATTCCAAAAATGGTGTTCATAAAGTGCCAGCATTTACAGCCTTTTTTAGGAACTGTTTGAAAAGACATTTATTTTTTTCTTTTTCTATTTACAATAACCAAATTGAAAAATTCATCTATATAATTTTTTTAAAAAAATTTTTTGTTTTACTTTGTAAAGTTGAGTTTGACTTAAAACCAGAGAGCAATTTGAGAGCTCTTGGGGGTTAATCAGGATGAATTTTAACTTCTTAAAGCCTGGCTTTATTTTGACTGCTGCTCTGGAGGTTAAATGGAAGCTCTCTTTTGAAGCTGCTGATGTCGCATTTGTCACATCTTTAATGTTTGGCTTTTTTTTATCTTGTGCAGCTTCTCTCTGGAGCTGTGAGCTGAGAGCAGAGCTGGAAGTGCAGAGAGCTCTGCAGTCCCCAGGGCTTGCCAGAGCCACTCCAGGCTGGCCCAGCACAGCCTGGCCCATGGGGAAGGGAATTCAGGCAGCATTTCCCAGCAGCAGCTCATTTTAGAGGTGGGAAAGGCACCAGGTGAACACAATCCAGGGTATTTTTTGTCCACTTCTCAAAGGATTTTTTTTTGTTGTTGCTTTTCTCTCTCTTTTTTTAATATTATTTTTTTTTGAGAGATGCAATTTTAAGACAGCTCCCACTTGTACAACTCAGAGTCCACGATAAAAGCACCTCATGATGAAACTCTGCTGCTTCATTGTGAAACAGGAGGTAAATGCTCAGCTGCACTAATTGTTCCTCTGGCTTTGTGTTTCCTCCAAGCAGGAAGGAGACGATTACGAGGTCATTCCCGACAGCAAATTCTGTGTCTCCAGAACTGCCTATAGAGACAACTCCTCCACCTACCACATCAACGGCAAGAAAAAGACATTCCGAGATGTGGGGACGCTTCTCAGGAGCCACGGCATCGACCTGGACCATAACAGGTTCTTAATTTTACAGGTTGGTGTGGAATAAAGCCCACCTCAGAGCTGGACTGCCAGTCAGAACTCGAGAAAAATGCAGGTTTGAAATGGTTTTGGAGGCCTTGAAGTGCTGTAGCAGCACATCATGGTTTGCAGGCTGTGCTCAAGGTGCGAATCATTATTTGCTGCTGGAGGAATTGAAGGCCCAGAAGCAGTTGGGGATGCTGCTGATCCCNGGGAGTTGTGAATTCCTGCTGTCCCTTTTCCCCTTTTCCAGGAGGGAGTTGTGAATTCCTGCTGTCCCTTTTCCCCTTTTCCAGGAGGGAGTTGTGAATTCCTGCTGTCCCTTTTCCCCTTTTCCAGGAGGGAGTTGTGAATTCCTGCTGTCCCTTTTCCCCTTTTCCAGGAGGGAGTTGTGAATTCCTGCTGTCCCTTTTCCCCTTTTCCAGGAGGGAGTTGTGAATTCCTGCTGTCCCTTTTCCCCTTTTCCAGGAGGGAGTTGTGAATTCCTGCTGTCCCTTTTCCCCTTTTCCAGGAGGGAGTTGTGAATTCCTGCTGTCCCTTTTCCCCTTTTCCAGGAGGGAGTTGTGAATTCCTGCTGTCCCTTTTCCCCTTTTCCAGGAGGGAGTTGTGAATTCCTGCTGTCCCTTTTCCCCTTTTCCAGGAGGGAATTGTGAATTCCTGCTGTCCCTTTTCCCCTTTTTCCAGGAGGGAATTGTGAATTCCTGCTGTCCCTTTTTCCCTTTTTCCAGGAGGGAGTTGTGAATTCCTGCTGTCCCTTTTTCCCTTTTTCCAGGAGGGAGTTGTGAATTCCTGCTGTCCCTTTTCCCCTTTTCCAGGAGGGAGTTGTGAATTCCTGCTGTCCCTTTTCCCCTTTTCCAGGAGGGAGTTGTGTTCCTGCCTGCAGGAGTTGTGCTCGTTCCGCCCTAGCAGCACGTAAATATTGGAGTGTACAAGAAACCTTCAACCCCAATATTATTGTGCTGCTTCAGCGTGGCAGAGACTCAGCAACTGGGGGTGCTTTTATCTGAGCTCCTTTCATGTTCATTTAAGTTGGAATTGTTGGATTGTTTCATCCTCTGTTGTCTGCAGCTCTCACAGAGACATGATTTTACTGAGAAATGAACGTGGGAAAATGAACTGTGTGTAAAATAAGTGCAAGAAAAATCCCCTGAATTGTGTTTGTTGGTTACAGCTCCAGAAATATTTATAACCATTTACAGTTCACAGCCCATACTGTAAAAATAATCACAGTTTGTCAATATAATATCATTTATATTCATGTTTGACTTTCACATTCTGAGGCTTGCTTGCATCTGTTTGCTGTTTTAAAGTCAGGCTGAAGGGAACAAGATTAATTTTTTTTCTAGTTTTTTTCGATCTTTTTAGTTTTTAAATAATGAGAATTTTGCTACGTGCCAGCCAATTAAAATGTAAATTAAGCTACAAGGATTTAAATATTAATTCATTAAGTAACTATTTCTGCCATTACCTGTAATTACTGATAAGTCCCAAATCTACTCTGGCCTAGAAATCAGTGAGAGCTTCCCAAGGTCTGAAACGTTTTAATAGAGTTTATTTTAGGCCTGGTTCTGTCAAAGGAGCTTCCAGTTCCCCTCTAAAGAACCAAAATATTTAAAGAACTTGTAGCTGGGTGGCTGTGCTTGCTTCACTTCCTCCAGGCTGTCTGTGCAGTCCTTTTTTACAGCTACACCCACAAAAAGAGGATATCTCTGTTTGCAAGTCTCCATGCCAATTAATTATTTCCTCCAGCACTTTATTCCTGCATTTTCTGCTTCAAGATATGGAGCAAGAAGCACCTCCAGGAAAACAGCTTGGAGTAAATACATCTTTTTATTTTAAATCCAGTTGTTCTGAAACCTCATTTTGCCAGGATTTCTAGAAGGGAGAAATGTGAAGTGAAAGATGAAGCAGGGTGAGAATTCTGGGGCAGAGACACCCAAACCTCAGAGTGAGAGAACACTGGCAACATTTGGGAAAAGAATATTGAGATCTTAATTTATTTTATATTTTTTTCCCCCCTCAATGGGATTTGTTTTGTTCTCCCACAAATTGTTTCAATGAGGGCAGCATCTCTTTTTTTTTCCTAAAAGCTGAAATTTCAGGCTTTCCACCCTACAAAGGGAAATAAGGAGAAGTGGAACAAATAGTAACCATAACCCAGAGTTTTCCCACCATAATTTTTATATTTCAGGAACTGCTCTGAGATTTTTCTACCCTTTTTTTTTTTCTTTTTCCTTTCTGACTGAGGGCAGGGCCTTTCTCTTTGCCTTTTTAAAGTGAAATCCACTGATCTGACTGTCCAAAATTCAGATAAAACCATCTCAGGCTGTGGATTGTTATCACAAGGATTGCATTTCCCCCCTTAATATTTGATTGTTTTAAATAATTAAAATTATTTAAACTTGAAGGGATGAGTAACAGGTTTATTTGGCTTTTACTCACTTTTTAACAGCAAAACTAAGAGTTTAATTAAACTAAATTTAACCAAGTATTTCTCATTTAAAATAAGTGTTTCTCACTATAAATCAGATAGAAAGCTCTGATTTTTGACTATATCAATAGGGTGTAATTAAACTATTGCATTTGTACTTCAGATTTTGGGGGAAAATATTAATTAAGGATTATCAAATGCTGGTTTGGGTGTGTGACAGAACATTTGCTGTCAGTACTAATGAAAATGTTGTAGGAGAACATGTCCTACATGTAGTAACAACACCTTTAGAGCTTTGATTTTATCTTGCTCACATAATTGCCATTACTCAATGGAAAATATTTGCTTTTGAGAAGACTGCTTCAGCTTTTTGCTTCATTTTCCCCCTTTCACCCCCTATTTTGCAACGTTTTTCTGCTGATTTTGGTGCTTTTTAGGGTCAAAATTTAAAAGCTGAGTTTTGATCTAGGTATTTCTGCTGATGGCAAACTGAAAATATTCAAATCAAACTAGTGCTGACTTCTGTGAATAACATCACAAAAAAAAACACCTGTGGGAAAACAGAAAATGTGAGAGTGATTGAGTAGTTCTAGAAAAATTAGAAATTCTGTGCCTGAACTTGCAAATTGAAATAAATCTAATTTCAAAATTCTCCTGGTTCCAATGGGATGTTGCCAGGACAGAACAGGAGGAGTTTGTCACTTCTGGGATCCTTAACTCCAACACTCCACAGTGCATGTTTTTAATAATTTCCCTGTGCTTTTAGTACTTCAGGAGCAGACAATCATTTGGCATTATTATAATAATTATTTTAAATAACCACAGGTATGTTGCATTTTTAATGAGCTTGCCACAGCCTGAAACTGCAACAGGAAAAAATAAAAATGCATCTTGTCACTTAAAAAAAAGAGAGTTTGGGGGGAAAATCTGGCACTTTGCTGCTGCTTTTGTGTCTTCAACACCCTCCAGCAACTTGGAGAGGTGTAAAGAACAACAAATAAAAGAACTGAGCTTTCACTGAAAGCCTTGGAACCCTGCTCTGCCCAGGCTGACAGACTCAGAGTGAGTATTTGTGCTGTTCTCTGCAAGGTTAAAAAACCTCAGCCTCTTCCTCCTGCCTGCTTTCCTCTAAGGAATGATGAAAATGGCAACGTGGAGGAATTTTGGAAGTGCAGGAGGGAATATTTGGGATCTGTGGCCAGTTGTGGGATGGGCAAGGTGAGAAATCAAATCAGAGTCACCAAAAAGGCTGGAAAAGCCAAGTGGAGCTGCCCAGGTAATCCCTTGGCACAAAAATATTGCAGAATTGATCCTGGATTCAAGGCAGCAAACTTCTGAATTGAGTTTAATTTATTTCAGAATCTTACAAACAAATTAGGAGTGTTTTAAGTCAGTTTTGTCCTAAGTACAGTGGTGTTTCACTTGAATAGATTTGATAGACTTAATTAAAATATTCTCCTGGAATCTCAGGAGAATCTCTGTAAACTGCAGGGATTTTATTTGGTGTATTTTGTAGCTGATTGGAGCTCAGTTTTATCCTGAGCAAGGTGAGGTTGCCAGGAAGGAAATTCTGGCAGGTTTGTCACCTGCTCTTCCAGGGGAGTGGGGAAGAAATGAGGGAGAGATTTTCCTCTGCTTTGAGATAAACCAGAAATTCTCACTTGCTGAGCTCTGTGCTCCTGATGGGACATTGCAGCTGAGGCTAGAAAGGGGATTATAAGTGATATTATAAATGGAATTATTAAAAAATCTGTGCTGCCAGCATTGGGGGTGAAGAGAGGGTTGTTCCTGTAGGAAATTCTGCAGAAAAACATGGAAAAATGGGAGGAGAAAACGAGTGATAATGGAATAATTTCTTTAGAACAAACCAGTAACAAATCAAACACTGCAGGTTGGGTTTGCCAGTTCCTGACTTAAATTCCAAAGTGACTCTGGATTTGACTCACTTTGTGCTCTTATATTAAACACAGGAATGTCCTTAAAACTTCTAAACTTATTTCCAGAATGCAAAACTGTATTTTTATGCAAACAACTGAATGTTTTTAAAGGCTCAAGCTGAGATTTTCCTCATCTCTGGCCAGTGGTGACACTGTAGATTTTTATACATACATTTATTTTTTATTTGACTTTATTTCCCACTGAGTTCTCCTAGAAAGGAAGAGGTTTTGGTGCTTTTTTTTTTTCCCCCTCCTGTATATTCACCAAGTGGTAAAATTGAAGGGTGAAAATGAGATAGGACTGAAAGCATTAAATACTAGCAACAATAACGTGGAATTACAGGGAAAAAAAATCCTAAAACAATCTGTTGTAACTTCCCAGAGCTGTTACAGCAGGAGAATAATGAGCTTATGGCAATATTGACTCACTCCATACATATTCCAAAATCCATGGATGCAGAATTGCAATTCATGGGCAAAGCTTTGTGAGATGGGATAAAATAAAGAAATCAATTGAAGATACAGAAATGTAGGACTTAATTTTGCCATTCTTCACTGTAATCCTGCTTAAAAATAAGAACTACCATTGTGGTAAAGTGGGGGAAAAAACCCCAAAGTGAAGTGTGAGCTCATAAAAGAAAAATTTAAAAACTGAAATTTGGGAGAGAGGGTAAAATCAGTGAAGCTGCAGCCAGGGACAGGGAGACATTTATCTCATTTTGCTGCCTAAAGGCTTTTTGAAGAGAAAAATGCACTTTTGGTGCCTTGCTAACAAGAAATTAATGGCACAAAGGAGCCAGGAAATAAAAATGCAGTGAGAAAACAAAATTCCACAGCATCCAGGCTACTTTTGCTCTAAGTTTTCCTGCCCCTTGGCTTTTGCTGCTGTTGCAGGTTGTGTCAGACAGGTGGAAATGGAGCTGAAGGAGCCAAAAGCTGAACTCAGGAGCAGAAACTTTGTGTGCAGGAGTGAGGTAAAGAACCACAGGAAAAGCAGGAATTAGTCTTGGATTTTCTCTTTGAAGCCTCTAGAAAAACAGCTTTGGAATCAACATTCCAGGTGTTTGAATGGGATTTTTTTTTTTTTTCCTTTGAGCAGATCCAGTTGTCCCTGTGTCACTCTGGCTTTGCTCCTGGTGATGCTCAGGAGTTTTCAGCTCCTGGAGAAACTTTTACAAAATCTGTTCATTTCCATTTGCTTCAGTGTTTGAGAGAATTGAAACATTGCTGTGCTCTGGAAAATAGAGCAAAAAATAACTTGATTTTTATGAAGAGAGGTTTGCCCTGTGCTGGGTCACTTTTATCTCTAATTCCATGGTACAAAGTTAAGAAAATAACAGAAATTGGGGTGTAGTTTGAATTAGGATGGATTTTGTTTTTTGACATTTGGACAAACAAATAGCAGATTTTAGCTCTGGTTGCTCTAATCCTTCACAAAACTGTAAGTTAAGGTGGTTTTTTACAACTGCAAGCACTGCTCATATTAAATTTTAATTATTTAATGCATTTATAGTACTATTTCATCACAACCATCCCTTAATCTTGTGATGCTTGATAAATTAAATTATGTCCCAATCACTGCATTCAGATATTAATTCCATTTCATTTATGTAATACCATAAAATTGCAAACTAATTTATGCAATTTAGATTTAAAAAGCCAGTTGTACGTACTGAGAAGCTACAATATGAAGGTGTTATTACTGTTAAATATTCAGTTACAGGATAATTGGAATTGTGCAGGTGTTATGGCTGGATTGCAGTAAAGTTTGCTGAGAGTCAAAGATTTTGGTCTCAATATGAAAATTTCCTTTTATGAGGGTTTTAAAAGCCTTCAGAGCTCTTCTGTTACAAAAAATATGCTGCTGCTCCAGTGAAACTACTAAAATATTGTTCTGAATTTTAAAAATTGTCTTCAAAATAGGAAATATTCTTAAAAATGCCAGGTATCCTAGTCAGAGTTGTCATAGATGACATTTTCTGGTAGTTTAATGGGATTTTGAAACAAATTTATGTATTTTGACCTGTCCCCAACCAGGGAAGGTTTTCCTGATCCACAGTGTTGCATTTTCCAGGAAATATTTTCTCTGAAGCAGTTTCTCCTGAGCACAACTGTGATTTTCATTTCAGTCAGATGTCACATTTCTCCACCTCTCAGTAATGGTGGAGAGCTCCCCTAAAAAAAAGAAAAAACAAACCTTAAAACCTAAATCACCACCACAAAATTCCCCTCAGAAACCACCCAAACTTCCTTGAGCCCCTGCCCAGAGCACAGTGCATTCCCAGCTCCTGCACCCCAAGGGTCTCAGCTTTTTAAAGCAGAAATTGAGACTCCAAAATCCTGGAAAACTTTTTTTACCTCCTTGCTGCCATAATTATTCTGTGAGAGCTCTGGCAATGCTGCAGTGACAGTTTGGACAAAACTCAGGGCATTCGAGGTGCTGCCTTCCCAAAGCTTTATCCCAAATATTCAGGGCTGAAAAGAGGAGGCAATAATCAATAAAAACAGACTTCCTAGCTTCTCCAGAAACGACTCATGCTGCCCGAGGGCAGGGCTGGGGGGGATTTGGGGAAGGAATTCCTGGCTGGGAGGGTGAGGAGGAGCTGGCTGGGATTCCCAGAGAAGCTGTGGATCCCTGCAGGTGTCCAAGACACCCTGGGCTAGGGAAAAGTGTCCATTCAGGCCCCTTCCAACCCAAAAAGTGGTGTTAGTTCCTCATGAGGAGTTCTCAGGTTGCTGTCAGTAATTTTTCAGTGCCAGAGCTTTTTGCCATCCCTGTCTCTTGCACAGCAGAATTTTTAGGATGGGGTTTGGTGGCTGGATCCCAAAATTGCCCCCTTCCTGTTGAGCCCTGGGGGCTGGGACCAGCACTTTGTGCCACTCACACCCCAGAGCTTGGGGAAACAGGACCCAGTCCCCGAGGGAAGGGGGAAGGTTCTGGGAGTTTCCTCTACAGGATCTTGTTTTTAGACCACACTTGCAGGAAAAGCCTCAGGAGTTGGTCAGTCCTTCCCTTTAGCAGGCAGTTAGAGAACCTTGTTCAAAATTCTAATCCATATGTGGCAGCAAACTTTGGATAAACTCAGGTTTGAGCTGTGCTGAGAGGATCAGCTGTTTCCCTGCTTTTAGAGAAAACAGTGGTAGTGGGCAAATTCAGAGTTTTAAACCAGTGCTCCTGGTGTTGCCAGTCCTGAAACTTTTTAAACTTTTTACTTAGGCACAATAGACAATTAAATTCTTAAATTAAGTATCTTAAACATAAGAGCTGTGAATTATTCAGCTGTGCAATGAAACACAGGTTCCAAACTGCAGGAATTTGTTCCTTGTGCTTTTCACAGAGGAGCCACTTCCAGCTGAGAAGGGCTCTACCTTTCTTTTCCAGCCTGGTCTCCAACCAGCTTTGTCCTGATTTGCCCCAGGGCTCAGCTGATGGCTGGGAAACGTTTGCCCAGATGAGGTGGGGGAGTAGGATTGCCAGTGGCTGTTCCCTGAGAGCATCCCTGAGGAATTCTGTGAATTCTGGGATGTGTGTGCCTGGTGCAGAGCTGGAGCTGGCCCCTTCCAGCCTGTGCTGTGTCTGAATCCCAGTGGGGAAGGCTCCACACGCTGCAGAAGCTGCAGCTGGGTTTGAAATTCCATTCAGAGCTCCTGCAGTGAGTGTAGAACCTTCCCAAGGGCCTGGGTGGGTATGGAAACGTGGAATCCCAGGATGGTTTGGGTGGGAAGGGACCTTAAATCCCATCCTGCCATGGGCAGGGACCTCTTGGCTGTCCCAGGTGCTCCAAACCCTGCCCAGCCTGGCCTGGGCACTGCCAGGGATCCAGGGGCAGCCCCAGCTGCTCTGGGCACCTGTGCCAGGGCCTGCCCACCTCCCAGCCAGGAATTCCTGCCCAAAATCCCACCCAGCCCTGCCCTGGGGAGGTGGCAGCCATTCCCTGTGTGCTGTCCTTCCAGCCCCTGGAAACATCTCTCCCTGTTTCCTGCAGCTCCTGCAGGCATGGAAGGTCACAGTTCAGCCACCCTGGAGCTTCTCCAGGGCAGATCCAAGGCTGGTTTTTCCAAAAGAAAAAAACTTCCCAAGGAATTTCTCCCCTTGTGTGGATGTTTGGTTGCTGGTTGGCATTGCCCATGGCTGGGTGTTGACATCCATTTTGACTGTCTGAGCAGAGCCTGCACTTGCTTTGATTTTACACATTGCTCCCTGCCCTGAACCCCTGAGCCACAGCAACACACCTGGGGGAAGGAATTCCAGAATTCCAGAATTCCAGGGCTTGGCAAAGCCTTGGCAGAGCTGGGGCTGCCCGAGCTCCTTCCCCTCCCTGCCCAACAAATGTCTGCCTGCCCCGCCTTGCTTTCACTTTCACAACCTCGGGCCACTCCAGCATTCATAGAGCAGGCAGGCTTGGGCCTTTTCAGCTCAGAATTCAGTTAATGAGCACTGCTCATTAATTGGGAAACGCTTACATAGAGTTTTAGCAGTTATAAAATCTGTTTGCTCTGTTAAGAGCAAGTTATTTTATCTCTGTGCTCAAGAAGAGCAGCTACAAGCTTTTCACTCTCCTTTATCAATTAAAAGAAACCTTTAATTTCTTTTCTAGAAAAATTTCTTTTAATTTTTTTTGAAACATTTTTATTTCTTATATCTGGGCTGAACTAAACAGATTTATTTATATATTACCTTAATAAATAGTATAAATATTAAATAATACTTAATACTCTTCTTAATTATTTTGTAAGTACTTTTATCTTCAATAAGATGGTAAAATAAGTAAATAATATGAAAATAATTCAAGAACTTGTGTTAGTGAGCTACAGAGAAACCCCGTAACTGTATCATCACCTTTCTTAGAGGTGGTTAATTCTGTTTAGCCAAATAATAAGAATTTGGTTTACTCCTTGTTTGTCCATAATTGCCATTTTCCCTGGTAAATCCAAGGTGGGTTTGTGATTTACAGCACTGAATGTCAGGGCTGTGAACCCAGTGTGGTGCTGATCAGGACTGAGAGGTTTCTGAGTGAAATCCTTCCTGTGATTGTTTTCTCGTGGGTGTAAACAGAGGAAATGCTTCAATGCAAGGAGGAGAAAGCTTCTGACAATCCCAGGATAGCTGAGGAGGTTGCAGTTTCCTCCCCCAGGAGCTGGCAGGCAGTTCTGGGGAGAGAACCCACACTTTTGTGGCAAGGGAACAAATGGAGAATTGGGGTTTTATAAGCAGCAGTTACTCACAGACTGATTGTTTTGCTTTTTAAGATGTGCAAAAAAATAAAAATAAGAGTTGGGTTAGGGTTTTTTGTCAGACCTGCAGCAGTAACACAAACTGTCCTTGCCACTGGCTCTGTTTAATCCTTTCTAAATTTTACTTTTGAAAATTCAAATTATTTTTAATACTTAAAATTAATGTGGTACATAAAGGGAAAAGGCACAAAGGAACCCTCATACCTAAAGAATCCTTTTTCCACCAAGGAAGCCTCAATTAAATTATTTACAATTCCAGTTCATGCATCAGCCAGGATTTTATGAGTTTTCTCCTTCTAAAGAGACCCTTCAGGGACTTCAGTCCTGATTAAACTCCTGCCAAGGGCCTGCTTTATTCTCTTCTTTTTTTAGCTTGGGGAAACACATTTTCAGTCTTTAGAGAATGAAGGAATGGTCAGACCTTGAAGGGTGGCTCCACATCACCTTGGAGAGGAGATTTCTCTTTATTCTGGTCTTTGTTTTCCCAAATAAATGTGAAAGTTGGGCTTGATCTTGGAGATATTTTCCAACCTTAATGATTCTGTGATATTCCAATTGGAATAATTTTGATTGCTGCCTTATTTTATTTTTTTCTTTTTTTAATAGCATCTCATACTCATTGACTAGTTTGGGTTTTTTTAGAAAAAAATATTGAAATAACTACCTCTTGTGGCTTTTTTTTTTTTCCTATGGTTGGGATTAAATGAGTGAGACAAGATTTTTTTGTTTGGACTGAGATGTTTATTAATTCTTATCTATATTATAGTCTCATAAATCGTGAGTTCTATTGTATTTTAAGTTGAGAAACAAAAAATGGAACCTTATTTTTTTCTTTATAAGGCCTTTTAAGGGTAAGTTGTCTAAGACATGCCACCTAAATTATTTTTAACTTAATAATTAACTACCTGTGGCTCGTAATGTGGATTTTTTAATCTAATCAACCAATATCACTTAGATTCGTGAAGAAGGACAACGCTTTGCCCTAAAATTTCCATCTTGCTTTATATACATTATTGTATTTTAAAACCTTAAATTCTAAGTTTTCTACTGTGTGACATTATATATTTCTATTCAAACTATGCACCTATGATCTTAGTTTTATTATTTAATTTTGGAAGCTTTCTCCACGGCCTCAGGTCAAATGCATGTAACATCTTCTGTGTGTCACCCATCTGTGAGACTGAGAATGGAATCAAGTCTTTTAAAACTCCTCTCAGCTGCCCCATCTCTATAGAGCTGGGTTTTAATCCAACACCCAACCTGCTTTTGTAACATTTTATGGTGTGTTGAGCGCTAAAAGGACTAAAAAACTCTAAATCAAATCAAAGTTTGTTTTCCTTGATGTGTCCAGTGTTCTCCTGGGGGGTCAGTGCCCGTCAGCACAGAAAATGTAAAATTCTCTGCGGCCAGGATTCCACCAACCACCCAACTTTTGTTTCCCAAGGGGGAGGTGGAGCAGATTGCCATGATGAAGCCCAAGGGGCAGACGGAGCACGACGAGGGCATGCTGGAGTTCCTGGAGGATCTGATCGGCTCGGCACGCCTCAAGGAGCCCATCCACACCCTGTGCCGCAGGGTGGAGCTGCTCAACGAGCAGCGGGGGGAGAAGGTGAGTCACAGCCCCGGGAGCATTCTGAGTGCACCCAGGATGGCTTTGCAGGGACTCTGAAAGCCTGAGTGAAAGCTCAGTGGATGCCTCTGGTCCTGTCAGGGACAATTCCAGGATAATGCCTTGGAAAAATTCTCCACAATCCTTCCAGAGTAACTCAGTGCTTGGGGTGAGACAAAGCCTCCTCATGGTGCTCTGCCTTCCAGAGTAACTTAGTGCTCGGGGTGAGACAAAGCCTCCTCATGGTGCTCTGCACAATCCTTCCAGAGTAACTCAGTGCTCAGGGTGAGACAAAGCCTCCTCGTGGTGCTCTGCTCCACTGTGCTTGCCCCATCCCCGTGGGTTCATGGCCCTGGCCCTGCCCCTGTACCTCCCCTGTACCCTCTGGCTGTTGGCCTCTGACCTCATACTTAGCCTGAGAGCCTTCCCTGGACACATTCAGTGTGACTTCCCAATAAACTCCACTGAACTCTACACAAAGGACCCTTCTTTCTTTGCTGACCTACCTGTGCAGTGTGTGTGAGTGAGGACTTTGTGATTTTCTGTGTCTGCCTGGGTGACTTTCTCAGAGGATGCTTTTGGGCTGACAGGAGCCATCCCCATCCACCCCCCACGCTGCCACTCACAGTGTTTTGTACATCTGTGTGCAAATCTGAGAGAAGTTTCACTGTTCCACAGGGAAATAAATGCTCTCCATGAGACAAGAGACAGCACTTGTAGATGCTTAAAAACGCATTTATTTTATCTTCTACATGGAGCAAAAGTGTGAGGGCTTTTACAGGTGTTGGAAGCATGACCAGAAGTCCAGGGGCTTCTAGCTTGCATTGTCTTTTAAAGACTCATTAACCAATAAAATACTGACAACTTGGGTTTTTACATTATTAGACCAATAATAAGAAATTTCATCTAGCAATAACGTGACCTTTCCTAACCAGTCTTGTCCTACCACACAAATCCATTCCACAGATTTCTTGTCACTTTGTAACTACTTCTGTTCTCTCTATATCTTAAACTCTAAACTCTGAACTTTCCTCTATCCAGCTTATGTCTCTATTTTGACTACAAATCCACATTCTTGCTTCCAGCACCTGAGCTTGGGAGCTTCTCCCAGGGCCTGAGCTCAAACCCTGTGTTTAATTCTGAGTTTTGGCCACCAGGCCCAGTGTTCTGAGAGCTCTCTGCTTTTTGGATTCCAACAGATCAGGTGTGCTGGTTTAGAAAGGCCATGGAATAGAGCAGACATTGTTGAGAAAGAAATTGAACTGGAAACAAGTTTCAAAAGGGCCTTACAAACAGACCAAGTATTTTGGAGAGTTAGAACTGTGAAAGATGCATTGTGGCAAGACCACATGGGGCAAAAACAATATTGATTAGTGTTAGAAGTATTAGCAGCATTGTGTGGCAAAAGCTAGTAGGCTGAAAAACATAATATAATTTAAATATAATATTTATAATGTATAACCAGGAAATAATTTGGCTTCTCATTGAATGGCATTGCATGTAACATCTGTGTGTCACCCATCTGTGAGGCTGAGAATGGAATCAAGTCTTTTAAAACTCCTCTCAGTTGCCCCATCTCTATAGAGCTGGGTTTTAATCCAACACTCAACCTGCTTTTCTAACATTTTATTGGTGTGTTGAGTGCCAAAAGGACTAAAAAAGCTCTAAATCAAATCAAAGTTTGTTTTCCTTGAGATATCCATGATAAACCCTGTGGCAGACTTGTTTTAAAGGTAAACAACACCTGTAGTTGTAGGAATTAAATTAAAAATGGCCAAGTCAGAAGGTTGAGATAAAGGAAATCACCATAAAATTGCCTTGCAGAGGTAATTGCTGATAGCATTTTTCCAGAGGATTCATGTCCTACAAAAGGTTTGGAATTTTCTCCTCATGGTTTCCTCCTGTAGTGCTGTTCCTGCCTCAGCTCTGCCCCTCTGTTTTCTCCAGTTAAATCGAATTAAAATGGTGGAGAAAGAAAAAGATGCCTTGGAAGAGGACAAGAATAAAGCCATTGAGTTCCTTTGCTTGGAAAACCAGATATTTAAGGAAAAGAATCAGATCTGTCAATATTACATGTAAGTAATTCTCCAGCTTTGGGGTGGCTTTAATCTGGTGGGGCTGCTGTTCAACTTTGCTTCAGTATCTCTAATTAGAAATATTTTCTATGTCTTAACTCCAAGTTATTGTTATTTTTTGATACTTTACATGATCCTGTTGTTACACTGAGAATTGGAACTAGAGATTCATTGTGAATACGGAGAAAAGTGAGGATTTATTGTTTTATTTTCCTAGCCATGATCTAAAGAAACGAATAAATGACCTGGAAATGCAGAAGGAGAAAATTAATGAAGAAACTAAAAGTATTAATGAGAAAAGCAGTAAACTTGGAGAGGAAACAAAAACCAAGAATAAAGCTTTGAAAGAACTTGAGAAGTGAGTACTTTAGGGATGTGTAGTTCTGTGTTTTACATGTTTCCCACCAAAAAATTGAATTTATCTGATGAGCAGAGTCACTTCTTGTGCATCTAAATACACAAAGAAGCATTAAAGTAATGCACAAAAATAAATTAAATGCACAAAAATACATTTATGCAAATTCACATTGGTTTGATTTGGTTCTGGGTAACATTCACAATTACAGTAAGAAAATGTCTGATCTTTTTAATGGATTTTAAATATTTCTTTATATTGATTGTACAAAAAAAATTAGTAAATGCTTTTTAGATTTACAACCCTAATGCTTAGGGACACGGATTTGGGAATTTTTCCCTGGTTTCCTAATGAATCATTTATGCATAAATTGTTTTTCCTTAAAATTGCTTTGCCTGGGTGCTGATCTCCAATCCAGCTGCAATATTGACCTGCTTATCCTCAGGGAATTACTGGGAGAGATGGGAATTACCAATTCTGTCATGAAAAAAAAGAAAATTTCAGAAAATATGTTCAATATTGCTTGGATAATTGATCTTTTTCTGATGGAACATCATTTTCCCAAGGAAAATACTGGGAATACAGTGAATATTGGATATTGTTAATCACAAAACCTGAGTAATATTACTTTAAATTCTTCATGTTGAGTTATTAAACCGACCTTAATAAGCCTTATTTTTACATTGTATGAAATAATTCTTTTTTGTTTTCCTTCAGGAAACACAATAAAATTACAAAGTTCATAGAGGAAAGTAAAGGAAAATTCACTCAGTTGGATTTGCAGGATGTGAAAGTGAGGGAGAATCTCAAACATGCCAAGAGCAAGGCTAAAAAACTGGAGAAGCAGCTTCAAAAGGACAAGGAAAAGGTAGGGGGGTGGATCAGCTTGGAAAAGTGCAGTTAATTGTGGGAGAAAATGGGAAAGGCACAAAGAAGGTGGAAAAAGGGAGTTTGAATTGTTTTAATCAGATATTTGAAGCCATTAAATCAGTGTTTGCTGATCACTCCCTGCAGTGATCTCTCCACAAATGGAGTTAGTTCATGGATCTGTGTCATCCCCTGGCTCACTGAGAGCTGTTGGGTCGAGGAGGGATCCAGGAATTGCTGTCCCAGTGTCCTCAAGGTCCTTTCCTGGTGCAGGTGGAGGAGCTGAAGAACATCCCCTCCATGAGCACCAAAGCCATCGAGGAGGCCACGGCCAAGAGGGACCTGCTGGCCAAGGACAAGGACAAGGAGGAGGCCAAGCTCAGGCAGGTCCTGGCCAACCTGCAGGAGGAGACCAAGGGAATCCAGAAGGAGAAAGAGGTTTGGACAGGCAGGAACTACCCACCTGCTGCAACTTCCCTCTTCTAAAAGCACTTCAGATGCCATTTATTGACAATCTCACTGCTCCTCCTTTGAGGAAATTTATCTTAAATTAATAATTACACCTAAACTTTTGTCTGCTTTTCGAGTGCTCAAGCATCATCAAGTAGCTCTTTCATAGATTTAATATAAATAATACACTCTGATTTTCTGCCACCAAAACATTGTAAGCCAACATTTTGCCTAAACAAAGAAAGATATTCTGGAATGATCTGTTCCCAGCCTTTCCCACACTGGCTGTGAATTAATGGACAACTGCTTTAACATTTGGTTATTGGTGGTGGTGTTGTTCAGTAGCTGGAGGCTGGAAATTTGTCCTGTGAATTTGCAGAGTTATTTCTGTCCTTGAAAACATGGATTCTCCATGGATTTGAGCTGTAATTTAGCTCAATGTGTAGGGCTCCTCCCACCTTTGAAAATGATACAAAGCTTGTATGGAAATGCTCTATGCTAACTCCCTGAAGTTCTTCATAATTAGAATGATGAAGAATTAAATTAAATTCCCAGCTATTAATGTTCATTAATGAAGAAATGCTGCTTCTCCCAGAGAACAGCATTGTTTCCTCCTGGAACAGCACATCCCAGTTCCTGTGGCCAGGTGAGGGGCTGAGCTGTCCTGGGTGTTCCTGCAGGGCAAGGAGAAGGCGCTGATGGAGTTCAGCAGGGAGGTGAACGAGGCACGCTCCAGCATGGAGATAGCCCAGTCAGAGCTGGAGCTCTACCTGAGCAGGTACAACTCTGCTGTGGCTCGCCTCAGCCAGGCTCAGGAGGCCCTGGAGAGCACCTCCAGCACCCTGAAGGAAAGGAAAGCTGCCATCAAAGACATCGCTGGGAAACTGCCCCAGGCTGAACAGCAGCTCAGGGAGGTGAGACTTGACTTTCCCATTTCATTTTGAGTCACACACAAACCAAAGGCAATGATCATGGTGAAAATAAACCATCTCCTCTAAAACAACACTGAAAAGCTGTTTTCTAACACTCACTTTGCTGCTGGAGCAAATATTGGATTTCAAACTCCTTTTGTTAAGCTAATGTTAAATTAAATCCTACGTATCCCTGCAAGGGAATAGATTTAATTTCACACTGAGACGTGGCTGCATTCCTGAGCCTTCTTCAGGGTGCTGAGGCCCTGGCACAGGTGCCCATTGCAGCTGTGGCTGTCCCTGGATCCCTGGCAGTGCCCAAGGCCAGGCTGGGCAGGGCTTGGAGCAGCCTGGGACAGAGGGAGGTGTCCCTGCCCATGGCACTGGGGGAACTTCAGTGTCCCTCCCAACCCAAACCATTCCTTGAATTTCATTTCCTGCTCCTCAATCATTCCCCAAAGTACAAGCCATGCATTGAAGACTCCCTGAATCCTGTAGATTCTGGGAGACTGAGCCAATGTCTCTGAACCCCCAGAAACAGAATGCTCTGGAGAAGCTGGAGAAGGAAGAACCTGGGATCAGGGATCTCGTGCGAAACCTGCGCCAAAAAGTGGAAGAAGCCAAAAGTTCTTTAGCACAAAGCAGCAACCGAGGAAAAGTGCTCCAGGCTCTGCTCCAGCAGAAGAAATGTGGGAATATTCCTGGGCTCTATGGAAGGCTGGTAAGTTTTAGAAGGCTGTTACCATTTTAGTGTTGAACTTCAGAGGAGCTGAGTGGTGTTCCTGTGACGAAGTGTGGGATGCCTCACTTCCCTGGCTTTAGGAATTCGGGGTGGGAGGCCTCACTTCCCTGGCTTTAGGAATTTGGAGAGCAGAGCTGTAAATCCTTGAACTTGCTGTCAAATCAAACATTTTTCAGTTCTTTCCAAGCAACGTTGGTTTAAAGTTGTGAAAATTCAGAGCTGAGTTTTTCATTCCTGTTGCACATGAGTGTAATTGCAAAAGTGCTGGTTTTATATTCTGCAGTTTTTTGTCCAAAGAGAATTATCTTCAGAAAAACCAGTTTTTTCAGATTTTTAAAAGTGCATTCATGGATTGACTGGGACAGAACTCAAAGAGCAGCTCAGGTGCCAACTAATCAGTGTTTGTCCCTCAATCCTCAGGGGGACCTGGGAGCCATTGATGACAAGTATGATGTGGCCATTTCCTCGTCGTGTGGAGCCTTGGATCACATTGTTGTGGACACCATTGACACTGCCCAGGCCTGTGTGAACTTCCTGAAGGCTGGAGGGATTGGAGTTGCCACCTTTATAGCCCTGGACAAGGTGAGTCCCACCCTTGGGAAAACAAATCATTTGACTGTTAATTGCAGCCTAATTGCATTTCTTTTAAAGCCATATCATCCTGTATAATAACAGAATTACCTCAACATTTATCCCAAAGATTCATTCCTTGATTTCCTTTGTGGATGTAGATGGATGTGTGGGAAAAGAAAACGAAGCAAATCCCAACTCCTGAGAACATCCCACGGCTCTTTGACCTGGTGAAGGTGGAGGACCCCCAGGTTCGCCTGGCCTTCTACTTCGCTCTCAAGGACACTCTGGTGGCCAAAGACCTGGATGAAGCCACCAGAATAGCATATCAAAAGGAGAAAAGGTGGAGGGTGGTAACCCTGCAAGGACAAGTCATTGAGATATCAGGTACTGGAGCTCCACTGGAAGCACTTTTTGGTTGATATTGAAGCTCAGGGAGTTCTCTGACCTCTTTTCATCCTTTTTTCTGTAGGAACCATGACTGGTGGGGGAGGAAAAGTCATGAAGGGCAGGATGGGCTCCTCAGTGGTGATGGATGTCTCAGAAGAAGAGGTGAGTGCATCATGGAAATGGCACTTCTGACACACAGGTGAGCAGGAGCAATCTGGGATGGAAGATAACAACAAAGGGTTACAAAGCCAAAATTCCCAACGTTAGCAGAGGTTATAATGCTTCAAAGTGCATCAGGGATAAAAAGGTTGTCGTTGGCAGGGGCTGCCCAGGGAGGTTTGCAGTCTCCATCCCTGGAGGTGGCACTCAGAGCTCTGGGCTGGGGACAAGGTGGTGATCAGGCACAGGCTGGGCTCTGTGGTCCTGGAGGGCTTTTCCAGCCTCAGGGATTTTGGGATTTTGTGTTTGCTCACAGCCCAGCTCATGATTGAATTCAGTCTCACAGTGCTCCCTTTGATAGCCTGGACACCATTTTGGCAGAGCAGGATACAATTTGCTTTTCCTTCTAAATGCCATTTAGGTTTTAATCTGGAGCTGCTCCTCTTGTTTCTCACTGGCAGAGCTGATGTTCCCAGCAGTCAGATTCCCCAAATTGAAGATTTTGCTCCACTTTCTCCTGTGTTTTAAGAACTGTTGAGCACAGGGATGAGCCATGGCTTTGTTATGTAAAAAATCCTCTCATTCTGTGTAGATCAGGGAAATGGAATCCCAGCTGCAGAAGGATTCCAAAAGAGCTGTGCAGTGTGAGGAGGAGAAATCCCAGCTCGAGGAAGCCATCGGGAAACTGCAGCAGGACATTCGGGCAATGAGGAACACCTCGGAGAAATACACAGCGAGCATCCAGGTGAGAATTCCTGAGCACTCCCCAGCCTCAGCCCCACACAGGCCTGCCTGGTGTCAAGGAGTTGTCAAGGACAAGATTCCAGCCCAGTTTTGTGTTCTCTGCAGGGTTTTTCTGAACAAGAAATCAGTCTCAAAAACCAAATCAAGGAACTCGAAGCCGACGTCGCTGGTGCTGCTCCAGACAAAACCAAACAGAAGGAGATGGAAAAAGCCCTTGATGGGTATAAAAAAGGTACATCTTGTGCAGAGGGAATTAGAGATTCAAATTGTAATAATCTCTTTTAGCAATAGAGGAAGGAATGGGTTTGTGTTTGTGCTTCAGTTCCCTGTCTTGGTTTGGAACCTCATTTTTCTAAGGTGTTTCTAGAGATCAGAGAGTAAAACCCCTTTGCTTTGTAGTCGCTCAAGTTCATGTTTCAGTCAAGCTAAAGTAAACATGAATTTCACTATTTTGATTCTTTGCTTTGATTTTTGTGGTTGTTATTACACATTCATAGGGAAACTTACTTTGATTAGGGGTAAGAATTGTTAATGAGGAGGTAATGATATAAAAGTCAAGTGAAGGTTTTTGCCAGGCTCTGCCATGAGTCTGTAAAAGCAATGCCTGTATTCTTTGTGGGAACACATCCTTTTTGTGCAGTGATGCTGTTCAGGAGGGGCAGGAACTACACAGTTACACAAACTCCTGGGAAATCTAGTGGCCAGTTCTTAGCATTTAATTTTTGAGCATCTTCCCATTAATTAAATGCAAAGAACGAGCTTGGAGGAACTTCTAATGCACCACCTCATATATGTAAGTGCTCTGTGTACATTAGCTAATCCATGTTGAGTGGTTTGTGTGGCAGGAGAGCTTTGGTAGAGCAGGGGCAGAAGGAAGTGGGTGGATTTTGATGTTTGATGTGAGAATATGTGCACTTCTCAATAGAGGAACAGAGCAGAGCTTCCATCTGAAATCACCTCCACCAGTTTATCCTTTCAGTGCTGATGTCCCTGAGCAGTGGCAGGGCTGGCACAGTGCCCCTAACTCCCTTCTCCATGCACAGCCTATGAGCACGTGGCTGAGAGGGCCAAGAAAATGGATGAGGAAGTGAAACGACTGCACAAGCTCATCATGGACACCAACAACCAGAAACTGAAGGCTCAGCAGGACAAAATTGATAAGATTGACAAGGAAATAGATGAATGCTCCTCAGCCATCACCAAGGCCCAGGTGGCAGCCAGGACTGCAGACAGGTACAGCACAGGGAGCTCAGTGTCTGTGCTAAGAGGGGCTCAGGGAGGGAAAGGGAAATCAAAGTTTGTAGTTTCTAATAGTTTAAAAGTCCCATTCAATCAGCATTTCTCTAGTATTTGCCTGAATTTTTTCTCTAATATTGCCTAAAGTGCAATATTCAGGATAAATATTCACAGCACTCAATTGGATGTGCTGGAGCAGTTCAAATCTGAAGGGACTGATATTATTAGGAGATCTGTCAAGAAATAAAATGAGATCTATTTTTTACGGGAGCTCACCAATCCAGAGAGATTCCAAACTCTGAAAGAAGAAATGAAGTTATTTAGTGAGGTCTGGCTGCTGAGGAAGACAACTTTGTTTTCCTTGGATCCCTCTGGAGTGTGGGAGTTGGTGCCTGAACCAGCACTTGCTCCTTGCTGGCAGTGAGATTGTGCTCCTGGGTTATTTTCTGTGCCCTTTGCCTCGTGGGAGGTGCACAGAGATCCCTGTCCCTGGCAGGAACCTGAAGAAATCCCAGGAGGCTCTGCAGCGCACTGAGAAGGAGATGGAAGAAAATGAGAAGGAGATGAAGAACTTGACAGCAGAGCTGACAGAACTGGAGGAGAAAGCCACCGAGGTGCTGAACGAGTGCAAGCAGGCTGAGGTGAGTCCTGGCACCACTCTGGGCTCCAGGGACATCAGGGAGAGGATTTAAATCCTCCCTGTGTCCCACAGATATCCCATCCTCTCTGCAGAGCAACCAGGCCCCAGCAAGGGTGTGTTTTTATTTTTTATACTCACCTGGAAATTCATCCTGACCCAATTTAGGAAAATCTTACACCAGGTATCCCCAAAGAAATTGCTGGGTTTAAAAGCATTATGCTTATTATTATATATATTTATATTCTTGTATTTATAAAAATATATAAAATATATTTTATACATTATGTATAATATATAAAATATATTTTATACATTATGTATAATATATAAAATATATTTTATACATTATGTAGAAATGTATAAATATATAAAATATATTTTATACATTATGTATAAAGATATATCATTTATATATGATATATATTTATATGTATCATATATCTATAATATAAAACATATATTTATATATAGATATATGTAATTTTTATTTATATATTTTTATGTATATATAAAATATAATATCTTTTTATTACTATTATTTAATACATAACTTGCTTAACATGTTATGCTTAAATTTAACTTTTCCAGTTATGAAGGATTTTAGTTTCCCATCTAGATTTTTGTGAGAGAGGGAAAACCAGAATGGCTGAAATGTTTTCAAATAAATCTAAGATTTGATGTCTTTCTCTAATTAGCTAAAATCTGGATCATCTGTTTGATCCAGATCTGGAATGAAAATTCAAACTGCAGCATTTTCTCAGTCATTCCAGAATTCAGGGATCAGTTATAAATCCAAGAGTATTTCTTTGTTTCCATCAACAGCCGTGAGTAAATTAAATGAAAACAGAGTTTTCAGCCAAAAGAGGGGCAACATTTTTGTAGGTAGTTGATTAATGCCCTTTTTGGAGCATTTGCCATTTCTCTATTCAGGAAGCTTTGCCAGCAGTGCAGGAGGAGCAGAAGAGTTTACTGCAGGAGATGAAAACTATTCGAGATGCTGAACATGCCCTTCAGAGTGAAGCTCTGAGCATCAAGCTGAAAATTGAACAAATCGACAGCCACATTTCCACCCACCAGGGAAAGATTAAATACTGGCAAAAAGAGGTAGGAAATGAAATGCTTCACTTCCTAAAACTTAAATCAGGGAACTGTGGAATGGTTTGGGTTGGGAGCGACCTTGAAGCTCACCCAGATCCACCCTCAGGGACATTTTCCATTATCCCAGTTGCTCCAAGCCCTGTCCTGGCCTTGGGCACTTCCAGGGATCCGGGGGTGGATCTCACAGGATGAACTCATCAACATCCCCTCAGAAAACAGAGGATTTGGGAGAAAATTCCTCTTCAGATCACAGCTTCTTGCTGTACATGCAGGAACAGGATAACAGGATAAAGAGATATTCATTCTCTTTTTCACATCCTGTTTGAAAGGGACTTGTGGGAAGAATCTTGGTGTGTTTGGAGATTAGAAACTTCCCTGTTAGAAACCCAAAACCCCCTCATTTTAGAAGCAGTTGCACGTGTTTATTAAAGCTTCCCACCCTCTGTGTTTGGCACTGCAGATCTCCAAGCTGTCCCTGCACACCATCGAGGGCCAGGCCCCCGAGGAGCTGCGGGTGCTGAGGCAGGAGGAGCTGGAGGCGCTGCAGGAGCCCGACGTGCTCAGCAAGAGAATCGCGCTGCTGGAGGCGCAGCGGCACCAGCTGCAGCCCAACCTGGGCGCCATCGCCGAGTACAGGAGCAAGGTACAGCTGCTGCCCCTCTCCTGGGCTGCTGGATCCCTGCAGGGCACTGCAGAACAGGGCCTGCTCTCCTCCTCCCCTCTGCAATTCGCCTGTTGCTGTTAGCAGCTCCTTAGTGAAGGTGGAAGTTGTCTGTAGGAGATCCCATGTGCCTTTTGTTTCTCCCACCACCAGTGTCGGGTGATGGTGACTTCCTAAGTGATCCTGAAGTGTTTTCCAACCTAAATAATTCCATGACTCTCCTGGGCATGTTTATTCAATAGAGTCTAATCTTCACAGCCCAGACAGACACACAGGTTAGGCACTGACACAGCCTGGGTGCCATCACCGAGTACAGGAGCAAGGTAAAGCTCCTGCCCCTCTCCTGGGCTGCTGGATCCCTGCAGGGCAGAGCCCAGCCCTGGTCATGCCAGCAAAACGGGGCCTGTTCTCCTCCTTCCTTTTTGAAACCTGGAATTTGCCTCTTCTTGTTGTTAGCAGCTCGTCCTTAGCCAAGGTAAAAGTTGTGTCTAGGAGATCCCACGTGCCTTTTGTTTCCCACACCATCAGTGCGTTGTCACAGGTGACAACGACTTCCTGGGTGGTCCTGAAGTGTTTTCCAACCTAAATAATCCCATGATTCTCCTGGGAATGTTTATTTAATCGAGTCAAGTCTTCACAGCCAAAACAGACACACAATACTAGGATTTTTCCCTCCTCGCATCACTAATAGTGAACCATTCAACTGATGAAATATTTTTTATTTTGACACAGGTTTGGGGTTTTCCTTCAGCAGCAGAGATGGGAAAAGAGGGGTAATTTGAGGGTTGTGTTTCAGGGCTGTTAGCCAAGCTGGGGAAAAGGAATGTTCAAATGGTAGGAAAAGTGGTTTAAACTCTAAACTGAGGAGGCAGCTGCCCTCAGTGCCCTTGGGGTGGGCTGTTTTCCCCTGCAGGAAGAGCTGTACCTGAAGCACGTGGGAGAACTGGACAACATCACCAGCGAGAGGGACAAATTCAGAGAGGCCTTTGAAGAGCTCAGGAAGCAGAGGCTGAATGAATTCATGGCAGGATTTAATGTCATCACCAACAAGCTGAAAGAGAACTACCAGATGCTCACGCTGGGAGGGGATGCTGAGCTGGAGCTTGTGGACAGTCTGGATCCCTTCTCGGAGGGAATCATGTTCAGGTTTTCAAAACACTTTCTATTCTATTCATTTTTAATCATCACACTCCTTTTTTTAAGCTGTTTTTAAAGTAAATGTTCACTGATCATCAGTGAACCAAGACAGGCTCAATGTGGGCAAACAGTGACAGAAACCACAAATTTTTAGCTCTCAAATTCACTTCCTCCTCCTAGAGAAATCAGGAATTAAAGCAGTTGGAAAGCTCTGAACTCATTTCCCAGTACTTCTTCATTCCCAAGTCACTTCATTCTGCCTAGGGAACGATGGCAGTGTTGTGTCAGAAAAGCTCCCAGGATAAATTCCTGAAGTGGGAGTTAGCTGGGAAAGGGAAAGCTGGGAGTGCAGTGGGGGTGAGGTGCTGCAGGAACAGCCCCATCCTCCCCAGGCCGAGCTCAGGCAAAGATCAGAATTCCTGACAGACCCAACTCTTGCTCTGTTCCAGTGTCCGGCCTCCCAAGAAAAGCTGGAAGAAAATCTTCAACCTGTCAGGAGGGGAGAAGACCCTGAGCTCGCTGGCCCTGGTGTTTGCCCTTCACCACTACAAACCCACCCCGCTGTACTTCATGGACGAGATCGACGCCGCCCTCGACTTCAGAAACGTCTCCATCGTGGCATTTTACATCTATGTGAGTTTCCTGCCACGTCCCCTCCTCCTGCACGTGGACAGAGGCCACAGTCACACAGATTGCACACACAGTTCCAGGCAGATTTCAGGTCTGGGATGCTGCAGTTTTCCTGCTCCCTCTGGAACGCACACAGACCTCCCCCAAAACCAGCAGCTGTTGGCAGAATACACAACTTTAGCTGTTTCTGATGCCTCCATGGAGCCAAGCTCATGCTTTCCCACTGTTCCTTGGATTTATACATCCATGTTATTCCTCTCAGTGTCTTTGATCTATATCTTAATTAGTAGTAATTAATTTTTTTCATGCCTTTAAAACTTCTGCCCTCACCATATTTAATCAAAGCAAACTCCTTACGTGGCTCCAGCTCAGGTAATTAAACACTGACTATTCAGAGTTATTATTCCTTGCAGTTTTGGAAACAGGTGGCAAAGTTTAGGGAAACATTTGGAAGTTCCCTGCCTGCAGCTGCAGTTTTAAGCTTGGCTTTGTGTGCCACACCAGTACAGAGGGAATTTTGGGAATGCTAGGCACTAACACAAATCCCTTCTGTTTCAGGAACAAACCAAAAACGCCCAGTTCATCATCATCTCCCTGCGGAACAACATGTTTGAGATTTCAGACAGATTAATTGGGATTTATAAAACCCAGAACACCACCAAAAGTGTGGCTGCCAGCCCCAAAGTCCTGCCTGTGAAAGGACTGGAGGAAGTTTCCCTCCCTGGCTGCAGTGCAGCCCAAAAATAGGGAGGAAGCAACTTCCAGCCCCATGGCTGCTGTTTATTTTTGTCTGATCTCATTTTCTATTGTAGACTTTGTTTTGTTTTGTAAATTTTGAATAAATTTTGTAAAAATTTATACTGTTAATATAAACCTAGCCTCAAAAAAATCCACTTTTTGAATGTCATGTAAAAATTGAGGAAAGGGAGATGTAAATTGATGAAAATAGAGAGTGCATCAGGTTTACCAAGGGGCAGGGCAGCACCAAAGACAGACACCAATATAAGGAGTTAGTAGTGTAATTTACTATAATGCAAAACTGGCAAGAGTTACAGGAGAATTACAGCAAAGCACCTGATGTTTGGCACAGAATTCCAGGAGAATGTTAAGGACCGAGTTCCACAGTTTGGATCAAGGCAAAACTCGCCTCTCCTCACCTTAAGTGGATCAGAACTTGAGTTCAGAGGAAATCCATACAATACAGACAAGGAAGGATACAGAAACAGAAAAAGTGTAGAGCTTTAGCAATCCAGCTTTCACGTAGCAACTGAAGGTAATGCTGGATGGCTGCACTAGGTTTTCAGTCTAATAGGAGTCAGGAGGATTTCCTCATGTGCAGAACTTCAGTGGCAGGGCAGAAGTGCACAGCTCTTGCACTCTGTCCTGCAGGTAGCTGCAGAAATCCTGATGAATCTGTGACAGGTATGCCAGAGGAGCTGGCAGAGGTAAGATTTCTGCTTTCCACAAGAACGGAAGGATCGCTAGGAACATACAAAGAACATTTGTAAAAATAGCCAAGAGTGTTTGCTTTCTATTGCCCGGGCTTCTGTAAACCAGGTGTAGGTTTGGAATGGGTATCTTGTAGAACTGCCTGATTTCAGTTCTAGACAACGTCTGCAGCCAGACCTTCATCCTTGGCTGAATCTTCACAAGTTCAAGCTCTGGGAGTTGCTTCTGTTTGAGGGCCTGGAGCCGTGGCTGCAGCCCGTCCAGCTTCTCCAGGAACAGCAGTGGGGACTCCTCCTTCTGAAGGGCCGAGTGCAGCTCCTTCAACTCACTCTCTTCCAGCTTCAGCTTTTCCACCTCCTCGATGAGGGGATCGTATACCACTGAAATGCGGCTCTCGAGTTCATTCAGTGTGCTCAGCAGAGCTTCTTTTTTGCGCTCAAAAGCATCACCAAGCTCCTTAAAATACTTCAGCACTGCTTCCCTGTCGCTCTGCAGGATGCTCTGGCACCAGGCCTTCTGCTCGTGCAGCTTCTGTGAGCACGAGAACAGCCTGGAGCGGGATGGATCCGTCAGCTCCTCCAGGAGCTGCCCCGAAGCCTCCCTGGCTTTCCTGTAGGCGCTCTGGAGGTCATCGATGGGGTGCCCGCGGTGCTTGCCGATGGTGAGGCACTGGCCGCACACCAGCCGCCTGTCCTGCAGGCAGTAAATGTTGAGCGGCTGCCGGGGGTGCGCCCTGCACGTCCCCTCCTCGTCCCTGGCCCTAGCCCCCTGCTCCTGCTCCTGCTGCCATTTCTCGATCACGGCCTTGAGGGCGAAGTTGATGGGCAGCGCCTCAGGGCCGGCAGCGGGCACGGCCACCACGGCCCTGCAGCTGGGGCAGCACAGGCTTCGCCCATCCGGGAGCGCGGGCTGCAGCAGGGCCTGCAGGCACGGCCCGCAGAAGGTGTGCGAGCAGGGCAGCACCCGCGGCTCCGAGAAGATGTCGCAGCAGATGGCACAGCTCAGCTCGTCCTCCAGCCGCTCCATGGCCTGCAGGGACACACAGACACCGACAGCGGGGGTTCAGCTCTGCTCACAGCCACCGCGGGGACCCACGGGCCTCACAGCTCCTCCCTCACGGCGCCTCCCTCATACCTCCTCACCGGCAATTCCCTCACTGCTCCTCACCGGCAACTCCCTNCCATATTTAATCAAAGCAAACTCCTTACGTGGCTCCAGCTCAGGTAATTAAACACTGACTATTCAGAGTTATTATTCATTGCAGTTTTGGAAACAGGTGGCAAAGTTTAGGGAAACATTTGGAAGTTCCCTGCCTGCAGCTGCAGTTTTAAGCTTGGCTTTGTGTGCCACACCAGTACAGAGGGAATTTTGGGAATGCTAGGCACTAACACAAATCCCTTCTGTTTCAGGAACAAACCAAAAACGCCCAGTTCATCATCATCTCCCTGCGGAACAACATGTTTGAGATTTCAGACAGATTAATTGGGATTTATAAAACCCAGAACACCACCAAAAGTGTGGCTGCCAGCCCCAAAGTCCTGCCTGTGAAAGGACTGGAGGAAGTTTCCCTCCCTGGCTGCAGTGCAGCCCAAAAATAGGGAGGAAGCAACTTCCAGCCCCATGGCTGCTGTTTATTTTTGTCTGATCTCATTTTCTATTGTAGACTTTGTTTTGTTTTGTAAATTTTGAATAAATTTTGTAAAAATTTATACTGTTAATATAAACCTAGCCTCAAAAAAATCCACTTTTTGAATGTCATGTAAAAATTGAGGAAAGGGAGATGTAAATTGATGAAAATAGAGAGTGCATCAGGTTTACCAAGGGGCAGGGCAGCACCAAAGACAGACACCAATATAAGGAGTTAGTAGTGTAATTTACTATAATGCAAAACTGGCAAGAGTTACAGGAGAATTACAGCAAAGCACCTGATGTTTGGCACAGAATTCCAGGAGAATGTTAAGGACCGAGTTCCACAGTTTGGATCAAGGCAAAACTCGCCTCTCCTCACCTTAAGTGGATCAGAACTTGAGTTCAGAGGAAATCCATACAATACAGACAAGGAAGGATACAGAAACAGAAAAAGTGTAGAGCTTGAGCAATCCAGCTTTCACGTAGCAACTGAAGGTAATGCTGGATGGCTGCACTAGGTTTTCAGTCTAATAGGAGTCAGGAGGATTTCCTCATGTGCAGAACTTCAGTGGCAGGGCAGAAGTGCACAGCTCTTGCACTCTGTCCTGCAGGTAGCTGCAGAAATCCTGATGAATCTGTGACAGGTATGCCAGAGGAGCTGGCAGAGGTAAGATTTCTGCTTTCCACAAGAACGGAAGGATCGCTAGGAACATACAAAGAACATTTGTAAAAATAGCCAAGAGTGTTTGCTTTCTATTGCCCGGGCTTCTGTAAACCAGGTGTAGGTTTGGAATGGGTATCTTGTAGAACTGCCTGATTTCAGTTCTAGACAACGTCTGCAGCCAGACCTTCATCCTTGGCTGAATCTTCACAAGTTCAAGCTCTGGGAGTTGCTTCTGTTTGAGGGCCTGGAGCCGTGGCTGCAGCCCGTCCAGCTTCTCCAGGAACAGCAGTGGGGACTCCTCCTTCTGAAGGGCCGAGTGCAGCTCCTTCAACTCACTCTCTTCCAGCTTCAGCTTTTCCACCTCCTCGATGAGGGGATCGTATACCACTGAAATGCGGCTCTCGAGTTCATTCAGTGTGCTCAGCAGAGCTTCTTTTTTGCGCTCAAAAGCATCACCAAGCTCCTTAAAATACTTCAGCACTGCTTCCCTGTCGCTCTGCAGGATGCTCTGGCACCAGGCCTTCTGCTCGTGCAGCTTCTGTGAGCACGAGAACAGCCTGGAGCGGGATGGATCCGTCAGCTCCTCCAGGAGCTGCCCCGAAGCCTCCCTGGCTTTCCTGTAGGCGCTCTGGAGGTCATCGATGGGGTGCCCGCGGTGCTTGCCGATGGTGAGGCACTGGCCGCACACCAGCCGCCTGTCCTGCAGGCAGTAAATGTTGAGCGGCTGCCGGGGGTGCGCCCTGCACGTCCCCTCCTCGTCCCTGGCCCTAGCCCCCTGCTCCTGCTCCTGCTGCCATTTCTCGATCACGGCCTTGAGGGCGAAGTTGATGGGCAGCGCCTCAGGGCCGGCAGCGGGCACGGCCACCACGGCCCTGCAGCTGGGGCAGCACAGGCTTCGCCCATCCGGGAGCGCGGGCTGCAGCAGGGCCTGCAGGCACGGCCCGCAGAAGGTGTGCGAGCAGGGCAGCACCCGCGGCTCCGAGAAGATGTCGCAGCAGATGGCNTCCTCACCAGGAATTCCCTCACAGCTCCTCACCAGGAATTCCCTCACAGCTCCTCCCTCACAACTCCTCACCTGCAATTCCCTCACAGCTCCTCACCTGCAATTCCCTCACAGCTCCTCACCAGGAATTCCCTCACAGCTCCTCACCAGGAATTCCCTCACAGCTCCTCCCTCACAACTCCTCACCTGCAATTCCCTCACAGCTCCTCACCTGCAATTCCCTCACAGCTCCTCACCAGGAATTCCCTCACAGCTCCTCACCAGGAATTCCCTCACAGCTCCTCCCTCACAACTCCTCACCTGCAATTCCCTCACAGCTCCTCACCTGCAATTCCCTCACAGCTCCTCACCAGGAATTCCCTCACAGCTCCTCACCAGGAATTCCCTCACAGCTCCTCCCTCACAACTCCTCACCTGCAATTCCCTCACAGCTCCTCACCTGCAATTCCCTCACAGCTCCTCACCAGGAATTCCCTCACAGCTCCTCACCAGGAATTCCCTCACAGCTCCTCCCTCACAACTCCTCACCTGCAATTCCCTCACAGCTCCTCACCTGCAATTCCCTCACAGCTCCTCACCAGGAATTCCCTCACAGCTCCACAGTAGGAATTCCCTCACAGCTCCTCCCTCACAACTCCTCCCCTGCAATTCCCTCACAGCTCCTCACCAGGAATTCCCTACCTCAGCAGCTGGGGGTGGGGGACAAGCCAAATGGAAGTGAACAACAGCTCGAGGAGCTCAGCAAGTTGCAAGCTGCACTCAGAGCATTCACCCAACCATATTCATATCATCCATATCCAAACCCTTAAAAATCCAGGAAAAGCAGCAGTCTGCCACTAGGTACGGGTTACAGTGGGAAACAGTAGCAGAGTGGTAAAAGCCAGAACTAGAATTTCTAAATAACCTCAGAGCTATGGAAATTTTCTCACACCCAAGAGTAACGTTTTCAATGTGAACAGAAGTACAGAATTTTTTTCTCTCCCCCACTCATTTCAAATGTTACTTTTGTAACATAAAATAGTCATAAGTGCATTAAACACTCGCATTTAGAAGCTCTCAAGGCTCTGACACAGAAAGTCCAACTCAGCAGCCCTCACCACAACCAGAAATTACTCCTGGGTCACTTTAAGAACAAAACTGAAAAATTAACTTTCACTTTCCATTCTCTGCAGCATTGCTTAGTTCTGTTTCCCAGCTGAGTGAAATCACACTGCAAAGTCCCAAGTAACAGTAACACTAAAGGCTGTTTCCATAATAAATCATAATCCTGGTTTTTCTTCTGCTAAAAAATGATGAAATTGGTACCAAATTTCCTTCTCTCTGTGCCACACTTTCCTGTCCCCTCCATCAGTTTCCATCAGCTCTGTGGACATTGCTGCAGTGCAAAAAGAAATTGTCGGAGCATTCAGGATCAATCCCATCAATTCGGGGTCTAACCTGAGATCTGCAGACAATGATCTGCAGCTGGGCTCAGGCTGAGGGAAGGCAGGAGCTGCACAGGCAGACCCTGTCCTTTGGGGCTTAAATCAGCTCTGAGCCCAGCAGAAATAAGCCTGGCTTATCTCCCTGGCTCAGCCAGGCTGGGGTCGGTCAGCGAGGGCAGCCTGGGCTGCTGACTCAGCCTCTGGGCTGAAATTGAGGTGAAATGAGGCCAAAGGAGCAACTGGGATGTTTTATTTATGGCACCAGGTGTTCCAGCTTTGAAGGAGAGGAAGGAAACAGAGGAAAAGCTCAGGATCAGCACCCAGGGCTCCCACTGCTATGTGAGGGAAATTCCCTTCCTAAAGAACAAACAGCCAACTTACCTGAGCAATGGAAAGGGCGAGAGAAAACAAATCTAACTTCCAAGGAGTTGTTTGCTACAACAAAAGCAAAGGAAAACCTTTACAAAATGTTTCTTGCTGTGTCAGGAATGTCCTCACCGCTTCAGGAGGAATGTCGCTGCCAGCACACCGAGCTGCTCTGTCCCAGGCCTGCCTTGCTCCCGGGTTTCATGACCGGGCAAATGACACTCCCACTTCCCCAGGACACTCCCCTGCTTCCCAGGCAACTCCCAATGTGAATTTCGGCAGGAGTCACCAGGTTCGGCTCTCAGCTCCGGGCAGAGGCCAAGGCTGAGCAGGACACCCCTGCAGAGGGAACAGCACTGGTGCTGTTTGTTTGTTACTCTTTCATGTCCAGAGAAGATTTGCAATGCTCAGGTTTGCTACGGGCACCCAGTGTTCTCTTACTTTGTTCCAGAAAAAATAAAAGGTGGGAAGCCTGAAATTCAGTTTCATCGGACACTGGCAGCAGCACGGAGGAAACGTTCATTTACTGATTTATTTCCACCCACAGACTGGATTGAGCAGACTGGAAACAGACTGGGAACACAACACAAAGGACAGGCAAGACACCACAGAGTTCAGCAAAGAACAAAAAGGTTTCCAGGGGGAAAAAGGCAGCAGGAAGCTGGGCAATGCTGGCTTTATTCCACACTGCTGGGGAATGCAGACGCCATCAGTGTTTAGACAGATAAAAAACTGCTTTATAGGAAATTTCCCCATTCTACTTGGAGGGCTTAGAAAGGTGAATTTGGCATTGGATAATGGCTGTGACAGCCCATTCCAAGGGAAAAGCCTCCCTAGGAAGGAGAGCTGCCATCTCCTGCTCCTGCTCAGCAGAGGAAACATCTGCTCTGTCCTGAAGGACTGGAACCCTCCAACGCTGTTGAACACAAACCAAGGCACAGCCAGGGGAGTTCTCTGCTGCTTAATGTCAGAAAGAATTCAGTGCCTGCCTTGGCTTGTAGGAAACCCACAGCAATTCTCATGCTTTCATACTCTGCCTCAGCCTCAGCGATTTTTCAACACTAGTACAGGCATCACTTCAATTAAGATGTTTACAGCAGGAACCTCTGCTGGTAATTTTAAAACCAAACTTCAAGAAAGCAGTAGAAACCAGGGCCAGGAGTTTGGTGATCGTTGTGGGTCCCTTCCAACAGCCCCGGGGTATTTTATGATTCTATATCCCCCTCTATCTTTCGATTCCATTGCCAAGCCTAACTCTCCACCCCTTATAACTCTGTCCAAGTCTCTGCCCATGAGCACTTACCTGTTAATGACCGCACGGTCCCGGGCAGCGGAGCCAGAGGGAGGAGCACACCTTGACCTGTCCCCCGCAGCTGCAGGACACCGCGGATCGCTGGCCACCGTCCCTGCACAAGCAGCCGGGAAAAGCGATCCCCACCTGAGCCCTGCCGAG
>VXBQ01012920.1:229697-372229 GCA_013400175.1 Phainopepla nitens | reverse complement strand
CTGATCCCCACGAAAACTTCCAAAGCTTTGGGATGAGCTTGAATCAACAAGTGTGTAAAATAGGTAGTAACCTAGTTGTAGTTTGTCACAGGGTGAAAAAGTTAGACTTTGGGTTTGATTTAGTATGGATGCAGGTGAGAGACCAAGATGGAGGATTTTGGGTATTGTCCCTTCCTCCTTCTTCCTTCCTCACCTACTCCATTTTCTGCAGTGTGGGGAGCACAATTTCATTGGACAAAAGTGCCCGCAATGCAGGTACTACATGAATAGACAGAAAGTTAGGAATAGGTGGAAAAAGAATAATAAACTACATGTTAGGTATGTTGTAGTAGTTAATTGGATGTCATATCTTGTATATAAGGCCTTGGAGCGGGCATTTTGAGGTCTTGCTGCCACATGGCCTTGAGATGCTGAGAAACTATTGTCATCCAGAGCTCTGAACTGATAAAGATAATAAACTATCCAGAAGACCAAAACATCAGCAAATCCCGTCTGCTTCATTCCTGAGCACGGCACAACATCCCTACACCTTCCCAGGGGATCCCCGCGTCAGGGGGACCCTGTGTCGGCAATTCCGACATCCAAGGGTAGGGAAAAAGATTATATGCTGGGCTTATAATGGGAAGATGTTAAAAAGAATGGTGGTGTCAGTTCACACTGATTTTCAGTGAGAGGTGGCTCTCTATCTTTCTTACACTCTACTGGAAGTCCAATCTGAAAAACAGAAATTCCCAAACATTAGCTAGTGGTATCTATTTTTATCTAAGTCTAAGAAGACGTCTTTAATTCTATAAGGGCAGGGTAAGGACTGTTCACTCCTCTTCATCTCTCCCCAGTTGTGTCATGCTGAGACTTTGCATATTAATGTTCACAAGACTGTTTAACTCATATTTTCAGAGTGCTGTATGAAAAATAGCAGTACACCCATTTCAAAACATTTTCTTAATGTTCTAATATTAAGAGGTTTTAATTTTTTAGGGCCTGGGAAGACCTTTTTTTTGTTCTGTTAAATTGAGACAGCCTTCCTCTGTTTTCTGCTGTAGAATAGCAGCACTGTCTAAGAGCAAACTAAACAGCTCTTCCAAAAAAATTAGTTTTTAAGCTTTTTCATATGACTGTAAATTAAATTCTTCAGCTATGTCCAAGCTCCTTGGAATTCAGAGCCACAGTATGGGTTTTAATCCTGATAGCAGAGTATTCAGCTACCAGGACCCTTGAAAACAAATGGGCATGCTAGACAAACAAATAAAATGGGATTTTGCTCTGATGTGTACAACCCTCCCATCTCTGTTCTTATATGGGAAGTATTGAGATTTTTTTGGCTTGAGGTACCAGACCTAAAGAGTTGACATAACTAGAGCTCTGGAAACTCTGCCTGGAAAATCACACAGGGATGAAAGGTAAAATCAAGTTTCAAACTGGATGAGAAAAACTGGCATAAGGGCAGAAATCTAGAGATTTTTAAAAAAGATATTATATGGCACACTGCCTGAACAACAAACTGATTTACCGTAATGCTGACAGAAGTACACGCATTAAAGCAGTTTGACTTTATAAAGTAATTGGTATTAAGATGAGCTGGCTTATACTATGAAATGGCATAAATTGAAAAGAAAAGGTTTAATCTTCCCACATAGATAGATCACTTATACTTCTTGCATAAAAGAGGTGGGAACAGACAAATCTAAGAGAGAAGTTATCAGCTGAGAAATCTGATGACTCATTCAGGAGCTAGCTACATGCATCTTCATCAGGAAAGAAGAAAAAAATTCGTGGTTATTTTGGGGGCTATTTTTGTTTGTTTAGCTTTTTAAAAATTTATTTAAATGAGAGGAAAAAGTCATGCAAGGACAGGACTTTGCTTATGAGTTTCAGTTTGATAATATGTACTGGGAAAGCCTTCAAGGACAAAGCAGAAATAGTCCCAAGTGTCAGAATACTGAGTAGGAGGCAAGTGGCAATTTAGAGCTAAAATAACCCATTTTTTAGACACAGTAGGCATCTTTCATTGGGGTTCCGAAAAAGAGCTATTGTTAAGTACTGACTTTTAGTGAGTTGGTAGAACTCACTTGTTCTTTATCTCAAATACAGCATTTGAAGGCCCTACTGTAGGCCACTAAGTCTCCCTGACTTACATAAAGTTGATTTAAATGATTGGGACTTCTAGTTTTTGAGAAAAGACAAAGAATATAGATATATTATATTCAGTTGCATAGTTCAGCAACTGAAAATTAAGTATATCAGAAAGTCAAAACAATGAAATTATGGCGAACTGCAGTATTTTTCTCCTGAATTTTTACAGATGCTGTTAGCATCCCATCTTAAGTATGGGAACATTTACTTGAGTCTACAGAGTGGTCAGAATCAGATAATTTTGCATTTCTACAATATCTGAAGGGCAGTTTCAGAATGTCACATTTTATCACAATTAATGTCAGACACAAGCCACATTTTTAGTCAGTTAGACCTGTCTTCCTGTCTGTCAGGAAAGCTGGGTAAGCAGACAGAAAGGAAGTGGTGCTGTTCCATCATTTATTAAACAACAGAGTGATTCAGGGTCAGACAGTAAAATGGGCTGATTAAGGTGCCTTGGCATTCTGGTGTTCTGCTATTGGATGTCTAAGACTCCTGCACAATTATTTCCTTGTAAAAAATGAGGAAGTATGGATCATTATTTTTTATCGTGCCCCGGAAGGGGTCAGAATAAAAAAAAAAAACAAAACAAAAAAAAACCCAAAAACATGAAAGACAGCTTGAGACTTGAGCCCCTGCCTCAGAGCTCTGTCCCTTGCAAACCAGGTTGTTAATACCCACTGGTATCCAAACAGCAGCAACACCCTTCTCAGAACCACTGACATTCTCTTTCCCCTTCCTCAGTGCATCTCCTTGAGACTTGTTCCATAACCTTACACCATAATGGTTAGAACCTTTTTCCATATGAATTTATTCAGGGCCACTTTTGCAACCATTGTGCCAAACCATCCTCTAGATTAAATCTCCTATTATCTTTGTCACTATGACATTGCCAGCTGCAGCCATAAGTAAAACCATCCTGCAGGAAATCTCAGTTGCCGTCCCATAACTCATCAACCTCAGCAAGAGAGCAGCAGGTACCCCTCTAGCACCTGGTGTGGGCTTCCTATTTCCTTCAGCATTTGGTGATGCCTCCCATGAGCATAAGTAGGGCAATACAATTTTTCCAAGCTGTGCAACTTTTGGTATTCTCCTTTCAAACACTAAGGACTTTGGGGTTGGCTTGCTTACGTCCTTTTTCAGTAGGTACAGAAATAGGATGCTGTCATGCCCTTGGATCCATCACCTCCTCCAATTCCCATATATTTTGTGCTATCTCCTTATTCCAAACTGACATTCCATCCTGCACATCAGAAGACAGAGGAATACAGTCAAAGTAGGGTGAGAAGAACTTTGGCACAAAATATTATGGGATTTATTACGCTGAAATTACGCAGCATAGGTTTCTCAGTTTAAGGCATGGAATCTGCCTTAAACTGATTTAATTAACAACCTTAATTGATTATGAAATGATAGAATAGCTTGCACAGTACACTAAAAGTTTTACATACGAACAAAAAGTGATTCAAATAATATAATATTATTTGAAATAATAATATAATAAATTGTATTTATTTTACAAAAACAACAGTGCTTTCCCAGGATTAGGAGCCTACAAGCAAGTTTACAGGGATGGGTCAGCTGTTTTCAAGCATGAAATAGCAGTAAAGAGCTTAAGAGGTAGAAAATGAAGCTTATACGAAGAGGTAGACAATCTGCTGAGGTCCTGTGCCCTGCAGAATCTCTTCCTGTCACTCACCCTTCCCATTATCCATCCATGGTCTACCCCTTCACCTAAGGTTGTGAACACAGTATTGCTGGTCACCCATGACTTTGTCATTGCCAGCCTCTTGAAAAAATACTTCCTCAAGACCTCCCGTTCCAGACTTTTAACTAACAAGAATATGTAGAGGAAACCCACTGAATCTCTCTTGCAGAATATGCAGGGGGAAAAAAGAGAAGGCAAAAGAGAGGAGAGGAGAGGAGAGGAGAGGAGAGGAGAGGAGAGGAGAGGAGAGGAGAGGAGAGGAGAGGAGAGGAGAGGAGAGGAGAGGAGAGGAGAGGAGAGGAGAGGAGAGGAGAGGAGAGGAGAGGAGAGGAGAGGAGAGGAGAGGAGAGGAGAGGAGAGGAGAGGAGAGGAGAGGAGAGGAGAGGAGAGGAGAGGAGAGGAGAGGAGAGGAGAGGAGAGGAGAGGAGAGGAAAAAAAAACCTTGTGTGTGGTTTTACAAGGCCCCGATCCTCCATACTGCCATCAGGCTGTGCAGAACCTTTCTAACAGCTCCTTCCTACTCCACGTACATCAAGGAGAGAATGGAAAGCCTGAACACAGTCAGGGCAAGGACTGTTTGCCAGGTGTATAAAACATGAGTTGCATTAACCTATTTTTAACATTATAAAGGATACAAGGCAGTTATATAATTATTAGGTGCCCAAATACTCTGATTTGGACTAAGCTTTCTTATCAGCTGTATGGCAAGTGGCTTAGTTGTGTGCGAAATGTAAGCAAAAGTCATTAAGCCTACAATCCTTTCTGTGCTCTCACTTCTTCATAACCTCTATCTAAAGATGTAGATAATAACACAACAACAATAACTCCAGATTGGCTGCATTATTAATGGCATGGATGAGGATGAAGGGGAAAGTTTTCACTTTAATTTTAGGAATTAAACATAAATCATATTACCTTTAAAAACTGCTGTTATTATAATGCCTGGATGCCCCAAGCACACACCAAGATTGTTTTGTGCAGGCCACTATAAAGTTTCTTTAAAATGTTACTCTAAAAGAAGTCATGCTCCTTCTTTTCTACTTTAACTCTCTCTACTTTCCTGTCACAGACAGTATCAGGATACTACAGACAATGAAAAAATATCCTAATTCACCACAGAAAATTTAATATTTTAGTCTCAAAAAGTTGATTACATTTAGAGGAAAAGTTCTCTACCTTTAAAATTTTATAATGGATAAACAACAAATAGAAATTCCATTTACTGTTTTAAAATTAAAAGCACTAAGCTGCTTAAACTGCTTTTACTTTTTCAGAATCTGCACAACTGTGTCCAAATATCACTGTGTTCTGGATTTAATGTGTTATATATTTTGCAATTAGCAGCAATAACCCACATGATACAGCATCAGAAGACATATTCAGGTTAAGGCCAAGAGAGAAGGTGCAAAGAGAGAGCAATACAGCAAAAAGTTTTGCAAGTAATCTACTCAACAGGCAAATTTCTGTAATTTTGTCAAGGAACCTGGCAGCTAGATCTTTCTTTTTCATGTGAGCAACCTTTGCACTAGCAATACTGTAAACCTGCTTCAGTTTTCTCTTGACACAGATGACTAATCACAGGGAAAATCTAAAAAAGACCTGAGGGAGGGAAATAAGGTTAGTTTAGTTTACCAGACAAGCAAGGGGAAATGGACAAGCAGAAAAAGCTAAAGGAGAATTAATGGCAGGAGAAATACAAGCCATTCAGAAAAGCCTGATGTTTTACTGAGAGCAGTGCCAGGGCCTTGGGGATTCCTGGTATTCAGCAGAGATGATGCAATCTGTAAATGTAAGTCAACTTTGCTTCCCCACTAATCACACACACCATTAAAAAATAGCTAGGGGGAAAAGCCCTGAAAGCAAATTAGATTGAGGCAGGCAACAATTTTCTGTGGTCCTTTCTGAACTACTGGCATAAATCCTACCCTCCTTCAAAGGACTGGCTACCCTTCCACCAAATCAGAAGTTCCCAAAATGACAGTTCAATGCCGCAGGAGGTGACAGCTCAGTGGAGAATGATGAGAACTAAGGACAGCCAGAAATGGCTCACAAAGTGTTGCTGTTCCTGCTCTAACCTGCCACTCTGCATTTATATTTGTATGGTCCTAAACACAAAAATAGAACCCCTGAAAACTTTTCCAAGTAGTGCCTTTACATGTTATAAACTGTGCAAAGAGATTTTCCACTACGCAGTCATTCCTCCTCTCTCACAACTAGGCTTCAAAATACATTTTCCTTCTGGGGGGATAAATGATACAAGCCATTTGCAACAGAACAGCATGGAGTTGAACAGTTTCTCAGCCTCCTTTGACCTGAGAAATCACAGCCCATTTTGTGACACCACAACTCACTGCATTGTTGCAATTGCTCCTTTATAACTAAGCAAAAATTAGAGCAAAACATGAGTGCTCATTTATTCCTTTTTTAATTTTTATCACTACTTTGAAAGAAATGAACTTTTATGTGAAGAAAATAAAGCAATTCCAGTCATTCCATGGACCACAGTCTATGTCTCAATGAGCATCCTTGGATCATGTGGTGGGAAGCATTGCTGGAGTGAAGCCTTACAGCTATTTCTAAACCAGCAAGACAGTCTGGTGGAAGCACTATTACCACAAAGACATGAGGTTTCTTTATGACCACACCTTGACTGCTGCTGCTACTCTATCTTAATTACAGCTATCTTGGCTGTCTCTCCAGTGCAAACACACTGACAGAGACCATTAACAGTGTTTCTTCCCACTAACACCAGTGGGAGATGCACAGTCGTAAAGTCAGATAAGGTAAAGGTCAGAGCATGCAAGCCCTAAGGCATCCTAGACAAAAGGAAAATGTTATGCTTGAGTTGGAACTGCTACCTGCAAAAATCAACCATCCATTAGCCCAGAGACTGTCTCTGCCCATCTTCTTCAACTAAACACACACATTTACATATTTATTGAGAGAGAACCTTCCTCATCGATACACCTGCTCAGCCTGGCATCAATAACTCTGTCTGAAGTCCTAAGTAACAGTTTGTCATCTCTACTAACATCCACGCTCAGTTCAGATGACATACCCTCTTTAATCATGTCCTAAGCACAGCTCTACTCTACTGGTTTATTTGAAAACGAAATATATTTGGCACAGTCTTCATTCATTCCAACATAAAATTGAGACAAGGAGTGAAAACTCATTGTAAGTAAGGATAAAGAAACCTTTGTTAAAGTTTGCTCTACAATGCTTAATACTTAAGAACTTTGGATCATATTTGGACTAGAGGAATCTGTCTGTCTGGTTTGTATTTTTGTTTCACAAGAAGTCGGGACACAAAGTATATTCTCTCTGAAGAATTTTCTCCATGAAAAAAAAATATTCACAGTTTAGTTAAATACTTTCATGTGTAATTTAATGGCAAGATGTCCCTCTCCCAGAGGAGAAGGGATTCTCCACCAGAATGGAGAATCACTAAAAAGCAGCTGTTATCTTCACTGCCACAGCCACTTGCCTCCTCCCCATCCTTGGCTCTTGACACTTTCTCCAACCACTTATAACCCCTATTACCAACATTCATCAGCTAGAGGAGGGTCCAAGAAAGAGAAAAGGCAGCTCATGCCTCTAAGAAACTAGCAGAGAACCAGAAGGGCCAAATAGAAAGAAATTGCCTTCACTAAATAATAAAGTCTGTAGAGAGATGGGAGGAGTGAGGCAAAGCAGAACAGAAGACAGAGGCATATCCTCACCATCCTAGTCTCTCACTGCACTTCTGGAAGCAAATACTTAAAATCTGTTAAAGCCATCAATGTTAAATAGCAAACAATTTTGGCAGTCAGTTTCATCACTGCCTGTAACACACACTGCCCTAAGTGTATGGGATCTTCAGCCCCTTCAGCCCATGCCACATGGGATCTTTATTCTCCTGTCACATGAACAGTCCCCAGAGCTACAGGGCCAGGAAACTCCAGTTATCTGGTTCTTCAAGATCCAGGCAGATCTAACAAGAACCTCAGAATTTCCCTCTAAATTCACCAGAAGGTCATTGAACTGGAGTTGCTCTGAAACACATTCTTCTTTACAAAGGAAGAATGTTTATTCTTGACCAACTTCTCTAGCTTTAGTAATTTTCCTACATGTCAGTTCTTAGACAAACATCAGGAGCAGAGACAACACATGCTGTATTTCATGCTCATTTCAATTTTCTTCCACCTCTCTGATGAGGTTTTCTCTCAAGAGTTACTTTAAAACAGGTAAAGCAGATGACAGGTCCTGAAGTTGCCTGAATGATCTTTTCCATTGTGTTAGCTTAAATAGGCTAGAGCAAATTAGCAAAAAAGTAGCTATGCATTTTTTTTGCTCCCTTTAGAGTGGATAAGCTGGGGGTATTGCTGTCTGTATTGTAACTTCAGCTTTAAAGGCTATTTAGCTATATGAGAACTTTTGTTAGCAGTAATTTTTTTGGACAATTTTTAGTTTAGACATTATTAAAGATTAAGGCAGTACAATTACTGTTTAATAATTACGGTTAGTACTAGTAACACATCCGTTTGGTTTGAAAAGGTTGGCTCTGCTTCACAAAGGCTAGACATCTATTTTATAAACATCTTTGACACCACATAAAACATCAGATTACTAAAAAAGGAACTATAAAGTTGTATGATCACAGTTTAGCAGTCTCCCAGATCATTCCTCATGGCTACAAGGGAAAATATATAAAACCTGAACCAAACATGCAGGGTGTAAAACGCTTAAACAATAAGAAAACTAGGCAATACTTCTCATTTACGATTGCTTTGATTTTTTCCAGTTCATCAGAGATACCAGTAAAGGGGAAGTTTCCCACTTTAGTGATTTTCCTACTGTGAATGCAATAAAGAGTTTCTGGTTTTAAGGCATTGGTGAGACAGTTTAGGGATTCTCTGGGGTTTTGATGCCAGATCCTCCTCTGACATAAAGAGGAACTAATGGCTGCAATCACCTTGCCTGCAGCAGCATCGATGTTTTTAAAATACAAGCCTCTGGATTTTTTAAGGATCACTGAGTTTCTATTTGCAAGGAAGCAACTTATTAACAAGGATAGGGGCCTCGGGAGTGGATTGATCTTTCCCAGAACTGAAACATTCTTTGCAGTACATTTCATTTCAAATTCATATTAGGATAAGCAATTACTGACACTCACATGCTAGATTGATTAGTCTCCTGTCCCTTCTAGCTGAAACCTTATATCACAAAAGATTGCATAGCACCACACCACAAGCAAGGTAGAAGAGTGTTTATTTACTTAGTCGCTAGAAAATCGAATTTACATGCAATTTCAGTGAGGACTGCATCTGTTTCCTTTTTTCCCTTCTGTTCAAAAACTAATGAGTGAACCATTCTTCCTAATTCTCATGTATGATGGGATCTTTCCCAGGATCTAGACTTTGTGCATCAGTTTAAGTTCTCAGATTCCTGAAACACTCAAAGGACAGAGCACTTGCTCAGGCCCTACTGAAGGACTCTCTGGCTTCAGATCATTCTATCAGTACCTACACTGAGAGTTCAGCTGCCCAAACTCCTTTTACATTCACTTAAAGAGACAGGCAGTTCCAAAAGGGTAGTCCACACAAGCTCCTCAAACCTGCCTGTTTCTCACATCAGCGACAAAGGAAACCAAAGGAATCTATTGCTATGTTCTGTACCACTGAGATAGTCCATATTAATAGACAAAGGTCTTCTTCCCAGTTTTTAGGGGACACTCATATGCCTTGGTTGTGTCATGGTGGGAGTAGGGCTGACTACACATTGGGCCAGTTCTATTCTTTAGTTCGTGCTTTGTTTTCCATTCAATGGAAGGCCAGGCAAAACAGTGAGAAGGAGTGTGGCACCATGCTATATTCCAAGATGGTCCCAGCAAAGTCCTTGGGGAGAACTTGCCTCAGTAAAAGAAATGCCCCTGGTGCCATCCAAGCAACAGATGCAGTTTCATGCAGCTTCCTTCTTTCTTTCTATTTTTCTGTTCTGGCATAATAATCTTACAAACAGCTTACTTCTGTACTGAAAAAGAGAAATTGGACTGGCTTTATTCACCTCTTTGAAGATAAAAGCACTGCAGGTTTCACCAAGGGTAGGAGATAGCTCTGAATCTACATCCTGAAACTCCATTTAAAACCACAACAGAAGCTGTGAATGGAATCTCTCATGGTCACAGCGGTGACAACATCTCCAGGGGACAATTCCAAGCTCCCCTCCAGAGAGCTCAGTGAGGTGTGGTCACTGTCATAGGGGCCAGCACTGTGTTAATTCACAGCCTCCCCTTCTTGGGAATCAGCAGCCAATAGTCCCTGTCTCTCTGGCAGAACCAGGGCTTGCTTAGGTCAGTGTGAGCTCAGGTATGCTCACGAACTGTGTACACAGTGAAGGCTACAGTGCACACAGTTCCTAGGCAGAACAATCTTTATTCTCTTTCTTTGTTTAAAGAGAACGCAAAACCAGCTGGCTCCTTGAAGCAGACTGTGTTTTAACTCTGTTCCAGTTTGAGGCAAACAAACCAGAGTATTACTCATACTCATTATGAGTGCTGAGATGCTCTTAACAAAATGAGCTCCTTAAAAATGTATTAAAAGAGTGGAGAAAATGCCCTGGAAAATGATTAAAGATCGTGTTAACTTCCCACAGGTAGAGGTTTAGGAACACTGAACTGATTCTCTTCAAGGATAGAATTCTTTCCAAGATACTCTGAGGACTGTTCTGGAAAATGGTTTTCAAGACAACATATTTAAGTTTAAATGGAGCTCAATTAAACTAAATGGGACTTACATAGATAATGATCTGCAGACACTATTCCAGGGACTTCAAAGTTAATTTCTAGACTTCCCCTATAAGGAAAGAAAGAATGTACGCTGACAGCTACTAAGAAGCATGTCTGCAAATGACACAGAGGGGGAAAAGATGGCACTTAGAAGAAATTTTTTATCCCAAATTCAAAAATTTGTTTTTCAGTTAACTGGACTGGGCCAGGGGAAGCAGCACAGGGCATGCAGACCATGCAGACTGGTCAGGAGCAAGGTTTTGCAATATGCCTACACTCTATCAGGCATTTTCGTCAAACATCAGGGTTTTTGAGGTCTTTGCACCTTTTTATTCTCCGTTATAATTTTAAATCCTCGTTCACTTGCAATACTGGATTTTAATGGGCATGAAAAGTTGTATAATTTATAAATCCTATGGTGGGCAAAAGCACAAACATAACTTTATGTTAAAATACATCCACATAAAACACTTCTCAAAGAAAAAGCCCAAATGGTACATCAAATAAATGGATCAATATTCTCCTGCAGAACCTTTATAATTACTTTTTTCTTCTGTACTGTTTTGTGCACATATTGTGCTTTATGGTCATCATTAATTATTAAAATAGTTTTCTGCACTAGTGTACATACATAGCACGTGCTATATGGGTTTTGGGTCTTTTCAGGTCAGAGTCTTTCCCATTGACTTGTGTCTGTCTCGTGGCTCTCTGTCTAAGCCCTCCAGGATTCCCCTGGGATTGTCAGCAAATGCTCTATGATGTTTTCCTGGCTCATTCTTCAGGCTTTCTGCAAAGTCCTTGAGTCTTTCACAATCAAGACCAACCTGCCTACACTTTAGAAAGAAATGCCAGGGAATTTCAGCCATGCTTATGAATGAAAACAGCTATGCTTTCCTCCAGTTATACAAGCACGGCTACTGGCAAATAATTTTAATACAACAAAACTTCAAGATACACACACACCTTGTCTCCAATGGGACCCCACTAAAACCCATTTGTGGCAGTGGCTGCTCTACACACAGGTGTTTGTAAGCATGTTTTAGCTGGCTACCACCAGTATTGCTGAGTGGCCTGAGGCCCATAAGTATTTGAGCTCCCAGCATCCAAGACATACAAAAATCAAAGTTGTAAATTCTCTCAAGATGAGGAGCCCTTCATTTTCAGTGCTATCAAAATATAAATTCACTTTCCAAATGATAGTGGAAAGGTAATTTGGTGTGTGATTTTTTTCAAGCAATTTTTATACTAATTTTTTAATATAAACTCACATCTTTTCATCTCATTTTTTGTAACTGTTATAGAAATTACCTTTCTGTTTGATTTTTCCCTTTTAGTGCTTTCTCTTTTCAGCTGCTGTCTGGCCACCTCTTGTCTACAGTGAGAGTAACAGCCTCCATTTTTTAAGATCTGGGGGGTTTTTTTCATATCTAGCAGGCTGTTTCTTATTCCTATTAACTTGGCCATGGTTCTTCATAACAACAGCTCCAAGAGATCTTCAGAATTTTCAGGGCTAATAACATCAAGATTCTGGTTTGTACATAGAAATTGTAGACACAGATATGAAACATTTTAATTTGTATTTATGATTTTCTCAGTGCTCGATGCTACCTATTTTTAAGACTTAAACTCATGTAAAAGAGAATTTCTGAAGAGTCTGCAATAATTTTGAAAAACAGAAATTTTAAAATAAAATTATAAGGTAATAATTTTATTATTTCACATTATTAATGTCAGGGGCATTTGTCCATATTGGATCCTAAATCTACTGGTTTGCATTCGTGTACGTCCCTCCAGCTAAACAAAAAAGACAGGTATGACATCCTGATAAACCATGAATTAGGGAGGGAGTTACTTCTTTGGTAGGTAGTATCCCTTGAATACACTCATTTAGTATCTAAACCCACATCACTTCTCCTTATCCCTCTCTGACTCAACAGATTTTTATCACAAAGGAAGAATTCCTGAAAAAATAATAAGCTAGAGAAAGCAGGGCTCATTTTAGAATCACAGTTTTATTAGCCACTTCCACTGTTCTGCAACTATCATGTCCCCAGTTCCCCACTGAAGTGAAACATAAGAAGCACTTAAGAGTAGCTAGCAACAGCACAAAACAGGCCAGGACAGACTGGGGAACAACTACTACAAGAGAAACTAAAGTAGATGGTAAATAATTGTTTGTGTTATAGGTCACAATACTGGGTTTACCACTTCCAACCCTATGCAAAGCTCACAAAGTCTTTAAGCACCACAACAAACTAGTCACTAGCTTTTACACCTCTCAACTCTGACTGTCACATTGCTCAGGATGAACCTACTAATCACCTCAAGTTTGACAGGTTACTTGAGGTCTCCTATTATGAAGCTGTTAGGAGTGATTCTGCTTCACAAAATTCTGTGGGGAAGATCATGATCACTTTTCATTGCAATATTGTTGAAAAACATTGCATTAATTCCTTCAACAGACCAGCCTAAAAAAAAAAAATATCAAAGAATCAAAACTTCTTTTCAGCCTAAAACCGACATGTGTTTAAAGTTCAGTGGCACTATAGAACACAGTCTGATTCTTGAGTGCATTGGCCCTCACACACAGTAGCCCACAGCTGTACAAAAGTGCGTGCAGAACATCTGTACAGATTGCTCAGTGTACTTTGAACACATCTTGTACTCTGTAGTGGACACCCTAAACGCTGAGACATTAGGAGAGCTGAAACCACTGCAAACAAGGAGTACGATGACACAACAACATATTTGCCCTCTCTTTCTCTTGCCTTGTTTTTGTTTGTTTGGTTTTGGTTTTGTAGTTTTGTTTTGTTGGGTTGTTTTGGGGTTTTTTTTAGTGGTAGTTTTAATTTAATTAGACTTTGCATTGCTAGGTTTCCACTTAGGTTACAACAGCTCCAGAAATTCTAAGCTCCCCAGACCCCCAGCAAATGGACTGGCTGCCTGAAATAGTTATAGGAAAGACTTCCTAAATATTATCCTTTTCCTCTGGGTCTGCTAGAGGCCTGGATATAACTACATGGAGGAAATTCCTATATATAGCCAGGTACATTAAAGAGAGAATATTGAAAAGGATGAACCACTCATGTAACAATTTAAATAAGAGTGTAGCATGAACTATAACCTGCAGCAAGTACAATGCTGCTTTCATGCGCTGTTTTGTAAGACACCTTACCTTGACTTTCTTGTTCTTTCCCAACTGGCATTGAGAAAAATAAAATCTAGTTCACCACAATTGTCAGAGATTTTTTTAACGTACTTACCATTCTTATTAGACTGTTGATACTAATCCATTCATGTTTTCCAGCAATATTACCAAATTTCTAGTAAAATTACACGAAGTTACATAAAAAACTCCGTGGAATATAAATTTTAAGTAATTTCCTGTCCCTGTTCAGGAGAAGTAATCACCTGAAAATGCAGCCTAAGTCTGAGATTTTTACTGCTCAGGAGTGTGCATATTTCAAAAACTCAGCATGTGCATATTTCAAAAACTCAGAACCATTAGAGTCTATGAAAATGAGGGCTGTAATATAAAACTGATGAGCTCAAATCCCATGAGGCTGCAATCAAAGAGAGGAAGTATTCATAGGGTCAAATCTCTACAAAAACTTTTAAAAACCCTTCAGGTTACCATTCCTAAGACACAGTGACAAAACTCATAAAGTAAATGTGTTCAAGATATGGCAAAGATATGATTTGCTTGGTTATCTTATTTCAGCTGCCATTCGCTCTGAGTAAAACTCAACATGTCAGTTTACAGCTACAAGAAACTCAGGAAAGTTTCTTCCATTCTGAAACCTGCTATTGTTTGCAAAATACTGCCCACACTGAAAACAGGATATATAAAATTCTTGAGCAGAGCCACTTATTTTTGCATATGACCATATTGTGACATTAATTTCTGTTTCAAACCAGCAGTTGCTACTGTCTCAGCATGTGAAAGGATAAGAAAATGGATGGGTTTCTCACCTGCAGACTTGCTGGTCATACTATCAGAGAGATGATACTGTGAAAAATGTTCCTATTTGTGCTCCATCATTACTGGGTAAGTGGGATAGAGATAGCAAAAATCTAGACCTTTTGATTTCTCTGGCTACAGAAACTCTGCAGTACTGTAGGTGCCTGGAGCTGATCTATGCACAGACTCTGAACTTTGATGAATACTCTGCACTGGGAAACAGTACACTAAAAAAAAAATCTTAAAATTCTTCTTTTAAAGGACAGGTTTCTGATAAAACCTGCAAATTTCTTTGAGTAATTCCTAGAGAATTAGAAGGTATGACACCAGTACAGAGTGATCACAAAGCTAAAACATTAACATTAGTTATACTAATATAAGCCATATTCCCATTGTACCCCCAGGGCCCTCATAATCTCCAGCGTTTCATCATGGCACTGTCTCTGGAAAAAAGGGAAAAATGAATAACCCTTGTGGACACATATACAACTTCAATCCAACAAGAAAAGGTCATACTTTTCTTAAAATCATTATCAGTTTTGAATTCCTTGATATTTTTTGTTCACCTACTTGAGACAAGCAAAAATATTCTGGATTTGAGAGTGGTAAGTACCATAGCCTTGCAAGCTGGTATAGCCAAGCTCATGACCTGTGTAAGTGGAATTGTCCACAACAAAAGAAGTCTCCTACAGCTCAGGCAAGACACCTACCTACCACATTCTCATTGCCTCCCACCTTTCTTTGTGATTTCCTTGGAGTGGCTACAGTGTCTAGAACTAAAGAATACACCTCCATTTACAGGTAAATGAAAGCATGGATATTTACAGTGTATGTAGCAGTAAATCACTTGGACATAGTTTCCATAGTCCTACTTCTCACCCTTCCTTTCAATCATTTTTACTATCATTTTACTAGCACAAGTCAAGGTCACATTGAAATTACAGCTGGTTGCCTTGGATTTTCTCTGTATATAATCCCTATAAATTCAAAATATAACAACCTACAAGAGCATGACAGGAATTTATTAGTAAATAAAATTACACAGAGAAGGGGCATGACTTGTTTTCTTTCTTCTAAAATGCCATCAGCTGTATATGCTAACCCCCAATATAAATAACTTCTTCAGACAATTAAAAGGGCATATATTACTTACTTTACACAGTTAATAAACTGCCTTGGCAGTATATGGATTTTTTTTTTTTAACAAGAGGTAAGGAAAAAAAAAATTTTTTTTTTTTCAGTTGGTATTACTCTTTTTTTAAAGATGCTTAAGTTTGCTACAGGTTTTCCATTCTTCATATCAAATTAATATTTATGAGCTATACAAGAGGTGCCAAAAGCCAGGCAGTTTTATTTAAAGTGCAGCTTTTTGGAGATGAACTGCGTGTTGAGGAACTTAAAACTTCTAGAAGATGATATTTAGATATTCAGGGTTCCCTCCTAATGCATGTGTCATCCATGAAACCACTTAAATGTAAATCTCCAGGAACTGACAGTGGGAAACACCATTCTCACCTAAAAGCCATACCACATAACTAATGTTCCTTTGTAATAATTTAAGTTAAATTGAAAGAAAAAATTACAAACATAATTTCTCTGATTTGTCATACCACTGATGGATGCTGATGCTTTGAATTAAGTCAAGCATGCTTTTCAGGGTCTTCTTTTGGGTGAAAAAACACAAAGACAGAAGTTCTAACAGTCACCATCTAACCTCTGCTAGCACAAAGTATATTGTCAGAGAATTTGGCTAAAAACTTCAGGTATTTTACAAACACAAGATATTTTGCTTTGGCTTCACTGATACCACCTTTACCATATATTTCCTTCCACAGGTATTACTAGAGCAGCAACATGGCAATCTGTGCTAACAGTCTCCACTCTCTGAAACCACATTCAGACAGACTTCTCAAAAGTCACAGATAACTACTGTGAAATTATCTGCCTCTCTCTGGCTGCACAAACAACTGTGCTATATAATCTCAGCTGTAAATTAACCAAGCTCCATCTTAGGACAGGGCAAGGCACTGCTACCATTAGCATCAGTGGCACCTATTCCTCCACTCTTTAAAAGGAACTTGGAAAGCACAGAAGGATTATAAGTGTGCAGCTGTGTAGCCCATTTATGCTGGACTAAGATACCGGTTGCATTACTTAGAGAGCAGGCATTTGGATTGTGAAGGGCAGAGATGAAAATATGTATGTCTGGTGTGGGAGACTGTTAAAATATGTCTGGTTTCCCGTTGAGGTTTTGCTCCTTTTCTTTTTTTAGTCCTATAGTAGAAAGAATTTTTCTCATTCTCCTTGTTCTGCATCACCCTGGACAGTATGTCTTATCCAAAATTAGTAGGAGAGCTCAAAGGTAAGGGACTATCAGCCTGGCTTCTCTAATAAAGATTCTTTGAAGAAAGGTTATTGAAGAGTTGTTTGATATGTTTGCTATCAAAGATGGACACGTAAACACAGGGAGAAAGTATAACATTCTCCTTTCTTTCCCTGCAATTTTCCACATCTCTAGCTTGTCAATTGCACTCACATTACCAATTTAATTAATCAATGTAGTTCACTGTTTGAGTAGCTTTTTTACAGTAGGAGATCAATGTGTTAATGAAAAAAGTTAAGGCATTTGGAGAGGCATTTTGCTTTTAGAGAAGAATAAGATGGTTTCCCGAGACATAATAGGAAGTTTCTGAAAAACAGCTTATAAGAAAATACTTTGGTTGTCTATAAATGGTAAGTTTGCAGCTCACAGATAACGCCAGCAACTTTGGACTGTGGTGTGTTGATGTCCAATAGCAGAAATATTTAACACAAATTACCTCATCATATAGAACACAGACAAAATAAACATTTTAAAATAGGGTAAAACAAATTGTTTTCAAAAATGTAGAAGAGTGGAGTACACTGCACACATGATTCTTCTTACTTCAGAATTTGTGACTATGTAAAGTTTATTCAGGTCTTCAGAAAAGGGATGTGACCTTATTAGATAAAAAGTCTTCTTCATAAAACTACAAGATATTTGAAATACAGTCCTCTCATTTTTTGCAAGACAAATAACCTCACTCTCTTCCCTATCCAGTACTGTTAAAATGAAAAATGGACTTGACTAAATCCCTTCAGCTGTCATACGAATGGAAAACTGACTATGTCTTCATGCTTCTATAGAAGTCAGATCATTTTTATTTAAATGTAACTCCACTTGCATTAAAAATAAAAACTGCGCTTCTCTAAATCATGGCATTTAAACTCTTGACACTGAAAACTTTTTGGAGAAAAGATATGCCTTTTCAAAAATGTACTTTTGAAGCTGAAAATATTAATATTAATTAAAATATTAATATTAATATTAATCAAATGCAAACATAGTACAATGGTAAACATTATCTACCAAAGATTCCTACCATTTTAATCTGACAATCATGATGTTACATCATTTATATAAATGTTGGGACCAATTGACAAGTATAAATCTAAAAGTTAATACTGAAATTGAATGAAATACAATCATATTTGAAAAGGAACTACAAATTAATTACTCATGTATGGAGAAGACAACTGATTCAGCACTAATAAATACAGGAAGCTGGAACAAATGCTTGCCACTGGACACCACTGCTTCACTTACCCCACTGGAAGTCATCTGTTATCACTCCATCTAGCACAACTTCTTGGTTCAGAACAGGAGAATAGTTTCAACCTCACTTTTTAAACGTCATTTGAAAGACAATGTTCTGTTGGGACACTGGTGGAAAGCAGTTCAGAACTCAGGATATTAAATGAATTTTCATAACAGAAGAGGGATATTTTTTAAAAATGTTTTCGTTATTAAGACAATCACTTTCCCTTCTCTAGCCTTTTATTGCATATTCAAGTGGATTTTTAGGACTTCATCTACCCATGGCAAACAAAATTTTGCTGCTGTATACTGCTCTGTCAGTGCCAAATGATGAACTGGTGGGATCTGGGACAGAACCAGATGTGTTTGTTGTTCAAGTATGAATATGTGCTTTTTAGTTCACAGGCTACATATTTTGTTTGCATTCCCCAGCCTAAATATAAAGTCAGGTCTATCAGTAATCACAGCCATTATCGAGCTACTGCTTAAAAAATGTTTAAGTAGAACATGAGAATATGCAAAAGTCCTGTGTCAGGGCTTTTGTTCAATGAGAAACTGATGAATCCAAGGGTCACCGTTGAGCAAGACCTCCAGTGACCGGCATGGCTCCCAATTTCAACTGTCAGTTTTACAAAACAAAAACCACTGAGTGTCACAAATGGAAGAATACAGGACAGTGAGCAGTGCTGACACTGTTTGCTGAAATGCAAGATGGATGATTTCTCCTAAGAGGTGGAGCAGGATATGAGGTAGGAAGTTTATGGCTTTCAAAGGAAAGTGGAAGGACAAGGTGAGAGTCTACCTTTTTTTCCTGCAAAGCCCCATAGTCAGCCCCTTTGCAACAAACGGATATGTTCAATAACTACTCACCTTTTACTAGCTGTATGCTGAAACCATCCTACAGCAGTCAGCTCTGATTCCTAAAAATACAAAGTAAAATTCCCTTTGTTCTTTCTCCTATATGTTGGATTTTGGTTTGGGTTTTGTTTGGTTCGGTATTGTTTTATATTTTTGCAGTAGATTTTTTTTCTGTTTATTTTCCTGACTGAATTTACTGTATTCTTAATTTTAAAATTGGTTTCATTACAGCATGCATACTAATAGATTTATTTTTGCATTTTTGCAGTACATCGCTTTTCACACACCAACTAAGCACAGCAATTTTATAATACCGCATTCCATACACACAACACTTAATGTATGATGTTTTTATTCTGTTTTGCTATCTGGCAGATATTCTTACAGGCATTTTCCTATAGACTGTGCACAGCATCAATATGGCTGGAATGAAAGTTAATGTATATTGGTTTATGTGGAAAAGTTTTGGTAGTGGGAGGAGCTACAGAAGTGGCTTCTGTGAGAAGAAACCAGAAGCTGTTCTGATGTTAAACAGAATTATTTCCAGCTGGCCCCAAGACAAACCAAAGCTGAGGCAATCAGAGATATTGGTAGCATCTCTGTACTAACATATTTAAGAAAAGGCAGGGAGGCTGAACAACTACAGCTGAGAAAGGGAAGTGAGAATGTGTGAGAGAAACAGCTCTGCAGACTCCAAGGTCACTGAAAAAGGAGGGGCAGGAGATAGGTACCAGGTACCAGTGCAGAGATTCCCCTGCCGCCCATGATGAACACCATGGTGTAGTAGGCGGGTCACTCCTACAGAAGGGAACCCATGGAGGTCCACAGGAGAGCAGATATCCACCTGCAGCCCCTGCAGGACCCACACCAGAGCAGGTAGATGCACCTGAAGCAGGCTGCGACCCCATGGAGAGTTCATGCTGGAGCAAGTTTTCTGTCAGGACTTGTGATCCATGGTGGAGCAGTCTGTTCCTGAAGGACTGCACTCCATGGAAAATATCCACATAGGAGAAGTTCATGAAGGACAATGTACCATGGAAGGGATTCCACACTGAACAAGGGAAGGAGGAAAGCAGAGAAAAAGTATTATCATCTGACTGAAAACCCCATTCCCTGTTTCCCTGAGCTGCTAAGTGGGAAGGAGGTAGAGAAGTCAGGAGTAAAGTTTAGCCTGGAAAGAAGGAAGGAAGGGGGGGAAAGTGTGTTGAGGGGGTTTTTTTATTTGTCAATATCCCACTCTGTTATTAATTGTCAATAAAATATAAAATTCACTTACCCGATTTGAGGTTTTTATTCTCATGATGACAATTGTTAAGTGAGCTCCCTAACCTTATCTCGTAATAGCTTTTTATATTTTCTTCCCCTGTCCTACTGAGAATGATGCTGTTGTTCTATCCTGCTACCTGGCAGATATTCTTATGGGTATTTTCCTATAGACTGTGGACAACACCAATATGGATGGAATGAAAGTTAACGTATATTGGTTTATGTGGTTTATTGGTTTATATTTATGTGGTATAGTGGTTTATATTGGTTTATGTTGGTTTATGTGGCAAAGTTTTGGTAGCAGGGGGAGCCACAGAAGTGGGAGATTGCTAGAGCAACTTGGTGCATAGCAACCCACCACATAAGGTTAACTACAAGAATAAAAAATATCATTTTCTAGAGTGTTCCTGTGTCCTGGGTTGTTCAGGTAGATGCCTGGCACAGACATATGACTAAGTGCCAGATATACAGGATAACAGCCAGAGCTGATTAATGGCTCTTTGAACATGAATTTCTTTTTGACTAGTTGCTCTGTTCTTGAGGTGAGTTGAATAAAACCACAGGTATGATGTGTGTATCCTATTTTTTGTTAAGTAAAATGAAGGAGAGGGAAAATGTTATGTTCAGTGCTATCTGGAGCAGTTCAAGAACATTTCAACCCATTGACAAAGAAACAAAAAGCAAACGCAGCATGAAGTTTTTGATTTTGCTGAAACAAATATACTTGACATGAAGTCTCAAATAATCTCCCAACCTCCTTCAAATGCTTTCCATGTGAAGAAGTTGGTTTTTTTTTCCTCTGAATGATATTTTAAGGACAGGCTGCCAAGCCCATTTGTCCCTCCATTTGCAGTTAACTTGTATTTGCATGAGGTTTCAACATGCTGTTCAGTTTTCTGGTAGAGAACAGTTCGTTTCCTTTCTTCAGTGGGTTTCCTTTCTGAGAACATGCTGCACTCCCACAATTAGAGGAGCTGCAACACTCACACAAAATTATGAGTGATCGATATTTCTTTAAAATATCAAAATGAATACTCAATACAACTCAAAAAGTTATAACTGGCATAATTGGGCAACTGGGCTTCTTACAACAGAAGCATAAAAAGTCAGAAGGCAGTTTTGGGCTATGATCTTGCATGACATTTGTAGGGCTTTGTCAACCGCCTAATTAATCCCATCACTACATTCGCAAGCAACAGCTCCACTACACATTATGTGAAAAAAATGCTTCAAGCCTTAAAATGCTATTTAACAGATACAGCCACTAATTTAGTTCTGATGACACTGTTAACCACAAGAGGGGGAGACCTCAGCCCTCCAAATACTCTCTTGAGTCATACTGCTGTATAATTTTAGTTTTTATAACTTTGTCTTTAAAATCTTCTACTATACCAAAATTAAGATTTTTTTAATGTGAAAAAAAAAAAGCAGACTAATTTTGTGTTTCCACTATCACAAGATCTGAGCTGTAGCTTTCTAGGAAAACACAGGAGCAATAAAATCAGGCACTATCATATTCAAAAGACACTCTGATTCACATAGAATAAAGGAAATAGCAACAGCTGAAATATGTCCTTTAGAATAACAACTAAAATTAAGCTTTGCCATAAGACTTTGTAATAGATCCTCATTGTCCTCAGTGAAATATGCTGTTATCTTAGTATATGAAATACCTAATAATTGTAAATTACTAGATTTTCACAATGCATTTACTTTGAGCAGATTTATTAATAATCTATTCTGTATATGGGACAACTCACTGGCAGTATTTCAGAAAATTATCCAGATCTATTATTTTCTGTCCTAACCATTTTCTTCTTTTATTTTTCCTTTCATTTCCCACTCCCGCCCCTTCCTCCCCCAGCTTTTATCTCTTGGCTACTATACAATAATAGACAAGGCAGAGTTTTATTTTATGAAGATTGTGTATGTCAGGTTTCAACCCAGAAGGAATTCCTATAGGCAAACTATCTGCATATTCAAACTTTTAATTTCCAGCATGCAAAAAGAGAGATGGTGTTCTTCACTATTGAGGGGAGTCCAAGAGGGCTTTTTTCTGGAACTGAAAAATTGTTTACCCTAATACAAATGCATCTTTAAAAGTGCAGTAAGAAGACAAATAAAATGAGGAAACTGTTCTAGGTAAGATGGTCCAAACCAGAACTTTTCTGCATTGCTATTTACACTTCGGGTTGGAAGAGGTATGAATAAGGATGACTAATAAATTCAGATTGATATTCTTTATAAATATAAAGAGAGTTATTTACACCTAACCTAATTAGAAGAGGAACTGAGTATCTTCAGGTCCTTCAATCTTCAACTGAAGATGAAAGATTCATTGTTCTCTGTATCCATAAAGAGCAACTGCACCAATGTTCTAGTAAATTTACAGAAAATAAAACAACACTAATAAAATTCTCTTTCCTTATATTACCACCTTTTTCAATGGAAAGTGGATAAGACTAAAAATCACAGACACTGTGGAACAAGCAACCTACAGCTAACATGATCAGAATTTAAACAAAAATTTAAAATACTAAATATCATTAATTGTGTTTTCCAAACCAACAGAGCTAACATGAAAAAAAAAAAGAAATATGCTAACATTGCACAGTATTTCAGGAAGTAATAAAGTTTTTCTAGCTCTAAAATAGTTTAATTTAGTCATCTTTCCCCCTTCAGTTTTTGGAGTTTAAATTTAGAGATTATACTTTCTATCTCCAAATGAAAACTATCATCCTTCACTAAATATAAGCTGACACTTTGTTCTGATGAGGATCATTGAGATCTGTCAGTTGTTCCTTGACAGATTCTTTTGAGAAATAATTTTGTTTACTTTTGTTTTGTTTTTAAAGACATCATTGAATTTGATCACTATTTAATGACAAAGATGCACATTAAAAATCTGATCTAGTTTTAGGATAAAAGCTCTCTGCTAATCCTTCCAGACTGGCTTCTTGGAGGGAAGGAGCAGGGCCAACAAAAAAAACAGTGCAATTCCACACAGTGCAGCCCCGTGGTGTGGAGGAGAGGCAATACACTGTGTACAGCAGTGTGATGGGAAATTAATCAGTTTTTAGCTATGAAGCTTACAGATATTGTCATATGGTTTGTCTATGAGCTATATGTATGCTGTACAGCACATGGAGTTCAGAGTACCCTTCTTGGGCACAAATTACATCCATAGAAATGCTTCCTCCTTTAGAAAGCATATAAACATCAGCTAAATAAATGTGAGAAACCTGAAGTGGACTTCAGTGGTACTTTGTGAGGTGAACTGATATCTTATGCATTTTACCTGGGCCAAGTTAAACAAATACTTTCAACCCATAACATGGACATAAATCCAGTATTAGACATAAAACTACCTATAGGCACAATGGTAGACATACTAGGCATGTCAAGGTGTGAGCTCACAGACACAGCACTGAGGTAATCAAGATTAGATGTTTGTATCTGAAGGAATAATCTAATCTTCTTTCATCATATGGAGAGAGGAATTTCTGGAACACAATTCACTTTGTTGCCGTCTGAGGGGTCACCTAGCTTGAGATCACCCAAAGATGGGACATTCACAGGTGGTTTGAGTTTGTGATTTTCCTTTTCTTCTCAGCTCGAGCACTGAAGAAGATGCAGAAGTCATTCTCTGAGGTTTTCAAGGTTGTTTATTCTCTCTTATCTAAGGAATTTTCTCTCAAGTTACAGAGGTCTGTCTAGCAAGCTGGTCAGGGGCACACTGTCCACCCAGAGGGCAGGTTTTATCTTTCATAGTTTAATCTATGTAATTTAATGTTTACTGCTAATTTCTGATGTGTGACCCTTACATTGCATTGTCCAGTTTTCTGACAGACCAATCCAGAAATGTCATCCTGGCTCAAAGATGGATGACATGGAGAAGAAGAAGAAATGACATGCCACATGTAAAAATCCTCCATCTTAGCTCTAAACTTCCTACCATAACAATATCACAAACTCATATTTCTACTTTCTAACAGTCTAATTTACACTCTACTTATCTTTTGTGACTTGTAATTCTTCCTGCAATGATGGTATTTTTTTCCAGGGACTTAAATCAAATCCACAAGGGTCTTGGCCATCTTGCCAAGGCCTCCAAGCCCTTCTCCCAGGGCCCAAGGCATTCAGGGAAGCCAGGGGAACACCCTGGACTCCAACACACTTCAGCCCAAGATGGATATATAATACACCACATGAACCCTGCCCTCAAACTACCTGCTCATTTGCACGGACTGCAGACAGCTCAGAGTGATGTAGCTCAAGGTAAAGTTTAATGTTATAGATGTCTATGGTTAAGTAAAATGAATCCACACCACTTGATGTCTGAAAGATAATCTGAGACATGAACTTATCTTTGTTAATTTATAAAGATACAAAGGCAAAGAGGAATTCAAGCATGAAACTCAGGAGAATATTTTCCACCTTAAATGAACTTCGAATACATTCCATTTTTGGTAGTATTTAGGATATGAAATAAACATAATTTAAGAGAAAATAGGTGCATGGGTCACACTGGCACTTTTTGTGGCAATATCACAGAATCCCAGAATCCCAGAAAATGCTGAGTGTGAAGGGACGCATAATGATCATCCAGTCCAACTCTTAGCCCTGCACAAGACATCCCCAATAATCACACCATGTGCCTGACAGCATTGTCCAAACCCTTCTTAAATTCTGTCAGGCAGGGGTGCTGTGACCATTTCCCTGGGGGGCCTCTTCCAGTGCCCAAGCACTCTCTTAGTGAAGAACCTTTTAGTAATATCCAAACTAAACCATCCCTGACATAACTGCCAGCCCATTCCCTCAAGTCCTGTCACTAGGCATCACAGAAGGCTGATATCAGTAGAGAAGATGTGTTCCAACACTATTTGAAAAGACACCATTCCACAAAAAAAATTTAAAAAAGCTTTCTGACACACATCTTTGCCTAACCTGAGGACCTGCACCCTAGAAGATCCTGTTCTCAGAGAAATTGCAAACTACTGCAGAGTGTGAAAGTCTGTGTCACCCTTGATCACTGTGAGTGCCAGCAATGTCAATAGATACCTCTATTGAATTAAGGGTACTAGATATGGCTCTGACTAACAGAGCTACCATTTCAACTTTACCTTTAGCAATACTGTGATGCCATTCATTTTATTATTCCCAGTAAGGGGCACAGTACAGAAAAGATCTCTAACTAGGGAGGGAGTTAGGGACCTTCAACCAAGTTCTCTTGTTACCATGATTTCTAATGCACAAGCCCTTCAGGGAACATCTGACTATACCTGCTGATTCATTCTGACAGATGTTATCAATTCACTGCACTTTTTCAAGGGAAGTGTTGCAGAAGTAGCTTTAGGCAAGCTGGAGTCATAAAGAGTCCTATGTTCAGTGGAGCCAGGATAAGTTGCTCTCTCTTAAGTGATTCATTCTTGAGTACTCCCCTCACATAGATCCCTATTGTTGCCTATATATGTATGTGTACATCAACCTCACTAGACCATCTTAACAGGTATTTCTCTGCTCCTTGTGTGACCCAGGCATCCCATCCCAGCATGTGCTGCAGAGAGTCAATCATCCTCTTTGATAATAGGTCAAGTGTTAAGTAAACATAACAATATCACTTCTGTCCAAAGGCTGCAGCACAGGCAGTGTCTCTCCAGAGGCAGAAAAGAAAGGAAAGCCAAGGGGAACTTTTAAGTTCAAGAAGAAAATTGGGATATAGCTATTAGATTAAAAAAAAAAAGCTGCAGCATTCTTGAATACTAAGAATAGAAAGCCTTTCTCTTAAGAGCAACAAAGAAAGAGAATGCAAGTCCTCTATCAATGGTAGCCACAATTTAGTTACTGCATCCCATGTCTTCTGGATTAAGCACATAAAAATAAGCACAAATATATCACTCTGGTTAGTGGTGTGTAGGAGTTTTAACCATCACATCTAATTTGCTTTGCAGTTCCTCATGGCACTCATTTCCTCCTTCTTTCCCTGACTGTAAAAGGGAAATGTCGTTGCCAATAGTCAGGACAGACCCAGAGGTCCTGCTCAATCCCCTGATTTGCAGACAATAACATTGCAAAAAAACCTCTTAACACAGTTTCTCATGTACCTGAAAAATACACTGAATTCTCAACAGCTGGGCATAGTGTATATAAACCTGGTGTGCTCAAAGGATTACAACATATGGAGGAAGGCTAAATTGAGTTCTTCAAGCTAGGTTAGTCAGAACTTGGTCAAAACATCAGTTCCTAAACTATAGAAACAGGCTGCAATCCCTGCTGTGACAATCAAGAAGTGCAGAAAGTCCCAGATAGGTACCTCTTGCCCTTAGTTCTACAACAGCTGTACAGCAGCATTCCAGCTGAGGCAACACAAGGCACAACCTGGCTCCCCAGGCACTTATCCTCTTCTAAGCTACAGTCAGACAGCTACCAGTGCCTGAGCCTTCTTGTTCAAAACTAGCACAACTCTGTTTTTACTAGATTCCCACTCACAGCTCTGCATGTAGGATTAAAGCTTTGTCACACCAAAGGAATGGGGGAATCCTGTGACATTTAAACAATGAGCAAAACCATGAAGAATACCTATTAAGTAATAATCCTACACCAGCTGAGGAGATGCTCTCAGGTACATATTACAATGTGACATCATTTCTTATGGCCAAAATATTTTTATGCCTGATTCAACAAATTCTGTGACACCTTCTTTCACAACTCAATTACCATTACACGGGTACTCTGTGAAAAATGGAAACATATTTTAAATAATTTTTTTTAATACTTATGAAACTACTGAAATTGTGTTGTTTCCAATCCAAATATATTATTCTTTCATACAGCCCTGGATTTGCACAGCAGAATGTCAAAGCTTTTTCATTGCTAATCTGACAGGTAATATATTTTAACTAAATGATCTACCTATACATATTACAAATTATTAGTTGTCAATTAGATACACTAGTAATAATGGTAATTATATGTTTCGAGTAACAAACCTGTACTTTGACTTGCATTTATAGATTAATTAGCACTTCTGGAAAGTTTCTAGAAATTGAGCATTCAAAGTAGCAGTAACAAAGTAGTTTTGATCCAGTGCTTTCTCACTCTTCTTTTATCCTGTAACTTTTATTCTCCACACATCTATGTTCCACCTTAACGGGGAGTATTTATCCTCTCAGAAACACACATATTTTTCCTTATGGAGAGTTCTGAAAATAATTTCTTTTGCATCTTAAAAATACAGAAAAATAATCCAAAAATTTTCTCATCTCCATGAACTTATATTTTCAAGATAACAATTCATCCTGTTCCTAGGGCCTGGATTGTAAAGAGCAGAATTCTTTGGTGGCCTTGTTGAAAATGGGCTGCTTTATAGGCATATGAAAGTGTCATTAGGAAAGGAGTTTGAATCCAGTGCGGACCAAGAGAGAGCAACTAGTGAAATGTAATAAACATTCCTCCATTAAAGGCTCTTAGCTTCAAACCAAAATGCAAAATCAGAATACTGTTCCCACACAGCCCTTTGGGGGCTTTGGTTATGCACTAATTACAACATGCATTGAAACGAAAACAAAATGCAAACCCTTGAAAGTCATTAAGAGTGAATTCTTGCCCTCTGGACAGCTCTATGGCAAAGATCAGCTCTTTTTCTGGGAGGCCAGTGACAAAGGACATAATTTTTACCCATGACTGAGGACATATAAGAATGTTTTTTGGTCTGTTTTCATAAATTCTAGAAAAAGGCTTCTAGAGATGTCTGTGCGAAGATGAGCAGAAGGAATGCAGTTCTCTGAAATCCTAAATGAAAGAGTTTTTAATGACTTCTGCTCATGAAAATCTTAACACTCAGTTACATCTCAAGACCTACAACAACACAGATAAAATTGAAACTGAGAGGCTTACAATACATGGGAATTAATGGATGTCGTGGTGTCTAATTTTTTTTCATTATATAAGGGTGTAGGACCAACTGCAATTTTAAAAAGCAAGAAAATCATTACTAAGGAAGTAGATCATACAAATTGCATCCTTCATACCAACAGTGTGGGCTTCACCAACAACTTTTGGTTTTTAAGTTTATGAATGAAGTTATCTTAATATAAGATAAGGTTCCCATATTTAGTTTGGCATGACCTATTTACTTAAGGGAATATTCAACCAGTATTGGAATGAAACATAAATCTATCCATAGCTTACCAGCAGATCCTCCTTCATCCATTAGCCACAAAAGGAACTGCAACTATTTAATGTTCTATTTTCTTTATTAAAACCAGAGATAGAGAGTTATATAGGGAGATACAAGATAAATAAGAACTCGTAACATACATACCTAAGTCACATATGACAGAGAGTTTTATCCTCAGAGCACTTTTCTAGCTGGGAAATATAGAAATTCAACAAAGCCATTTGTTTTGTGCTCCTTTCTACAATGAATGCCCTTCTTCTGCTCTGAAATGCCTTTCAGAAGGGTAGTACAAGCCAAACTGAATAGAACAATTTGAATTAAATAAGATGCGTGTAAAAATATTGTGTCTCTTGTACAGTAAGGGCAGCCCATACCCAGAATAGGTTTGCACAAGGAAAGAAAAATATTAGTTATCATTCACACTTATCTTACAATGTTTAGCCAATATTCCATGGAGGCAAGCCAATGATTTTCCCAAACAGAAACTGCAAAGGAAATCATAACACCGAGTAAGTCAAACTTTCTGTTAAAATATCAGTTTGCTGAGTGTTTGTGCAGCTTTTGCAATGCCTTCTAGAAGGCTGACAAGGGAGAAAACTGAAAAAAAAGATAAGCTGGAATCCAGTGTGCTTCATGTATGACTCCTTTAGGAATGCAGCTGACTGTTCAAGAACACACTATGACAGAAAGAGTGAGCACAAATTCCAGCTTAAATTCACTCTCGGGCTTTTGCTGTCATGAGCAGCAGCATCACCATTTGCTTGCTGTGCTGTGCACCATATCAATACAGGGTAAGGAAAAGAGCCCCATGAAGCTTCCACTTCTAACTTAAAAGTGTCCTTTTCATGTCATTTTCCACAAGACATTTTCTCCTCTGTTTTCAGAGCAGGATTGTGGAACACTCCTGATTTACAGCATGTCCTGCATAATACAGATGCAGCTGGAGTTCCACAAGATTACAGAGACAAGCTATCCAACAGTACTCAAAAATCAGGACGTGCCAGAGCACTCAGGAGAGCACCCTCTCCCCTTTCCTTCATCACTCACTGACACCCAGCACTCCAGACTCTGAGGAGAAAGAAACACAAGTCTTTAGTCTGAATAACAGTGAGCTTTAAAACACAGTCAACACAGCAACACATCTCTATGTCAAAAGCTACTGTACATTTGATACTATGTTAGATTACCTTATATGATATTGAACGGGGATTTTGTGATCCCTTATCTAATATAACAAAGTTTCCATTTAAGGCCATGCCAGAACAAACTATGGCTCCCTGCTACATTTGTCACCCTTCCCAACACAATTCAGTTCTCAATTACTCTTCCTTTAGATGCTAAATCTCTAACTAGAAAGCCCCCAGATGGGCGACCAGCACAATAGATAAGTGGGTTTTGTAAAATCATTCATTTTTTTCCTTACTTTAATTTAAAAATTTGTTAATGACCTGTTACTAATCAGCACAGAAGTGCCTACACCATTAGCTAAAAACAGAAAAACTGCATTCCTTTGCAAGTTCATTACTTCATAGTACTTTTGTAGAATATCTTTGTCTCCTGTATTCTCATTTCTGTCTGAGAATTTCTGTCTGCCCTTTGTGACCACAGCATATACAAGGCAATTTNCATGTAATTTTATACAGTTAAATAATGACTGTTCTCCCATGAGTCTGCCCCTTCTTGGGGCACCGTTTGATACAACATAAATAGAGCATTTCCTGCCTACTGCTCGAGTTTGCTTGAAATTCAGAGTTTTTGGGTTCAACGCCTTTGTGGCATTTGAAGTATAGCATTTCTGCTGCATATTCAATTATTTTCTCTAGCTACAAATATTTTCTGAAAGAAGTAAGAAATAATGAGTTTTAAAACAGAAAATCTCTCTGATTATCATCAGAGATGAGCTATAGACTGCCATCTTTGAGACTTCTAAAACAAAACATTGCTTTTATACTGGAAAGCACAAGCTGACAAATACAAGGGAAACCATGAAGTTTTCTTCTAATTCATATGGGTAAGTCAGAGGCATTAATGCATGCTTATGAGAGAATTTTGAAAATCTTGCATAAATATTCCCAAGAAGAAATGATTATTGCATTCACCCTCTGCTATGATTCACAACTGTGCACACCAGCTGAGAATGCTGGTCAGACCTTTGGTTACAAAGTTTTAAGACTGGTTTTGACAATCTTAAAAATCTATTTCAACCTGATGATCCTATGAAATTGTTTAAAAGACTGTCACAGAAATGCCAATATGTCCATTCCAAGTCTTGGGGTGCTCCTAACAGCAGGCTGGATCTTAAAAACATAGCCAAACACCAAGATACTAACTTTTACACATATAACAAATTGAATGGTTAGGAAAATAAAAGTGACATAAGTACGGTAATACTACACTTAGGGTTTCTCCAGCTAACAGCAGGAGCAGTCTGTTACTATTCCAGTCCTGTCAATTTCAGGAAAGATTGGGTCAAAAAAGAGCAAAGCTTTTGCAAAATCAGGCCATGACACATTTTATAATTTTGAATGGAATCCTGACATTGTGTAAATTTGTGTTTGCTGAGAAGTGCTGGCAGCATGACTTACTGAGAAATGGGAAAGCTGGGACTCCAGAGCCTGGAGAGGAAAGAAGGTTTATCACTTATAGAAAGGACAGTTTGATGATACACACAACAAAAATCGACAGGCATATTCTTAACTTCAGTAAAGGGTCTTGAATAACTCTACCTTGGCTACTTTAATTCATTTACTTAAAATTTCCCCTAGCACTTGCCCTGGTCTCTAATCATCTCACATCATGCATTTCACATTTCAAATCTTCAATAATTCAGCTGTTCAATTAGTCAGCCAATCAATTATTCAGCTATTGATCTGCCCCACAAGGAAAATAAAACTGTAATGGATGGACAGTTAAATTTTCACAAACACTGGAACCTGCATTGCTGATTACAAATTAGATTTGATCTCTGCCCAGGCACAACTCTGGGGGGCAAAGGTGGGGGGAAGTCTATTTTTTCCCCTCTTTGCAGTTCTAACATTAATTGTGCTATAGTTTCAGAAAATTAGAAGTATCTGAAAGTTTCTGTCTCTGTCAGCAGGAGTAACATTACAGGTGATGCTTATCAAAGTCACTGATTTCTTGCTTAGGAAATTATTATGACTGAAATGATGCTTTGGTCTGGAGATAATTAAACACTCTTCTGAAAGCTATAATGGAAATTTTAAACCTCAGTTGCATTGTTTTGCTCCTTGCTTTTCCTATTCTAGATGTAATTTTTTCATAAGGGAGTCTTCCAAATGTTTTCTCTTTCCTCTTATAAGCTCCTTTTTTCTGATCTACATCATTCTTTTTAAGCTCTTATTTCTGATCTACATCTTTCTTTTTAAGCCTGCTCCCAAGCAGTTCCTCCTTCCTTCCTTACTTCCTCACTGACCACTATGCTGAAAGTCCATCTCTTTCAATCTCCTTTCACAAGAACAATGCTGTAGGTTTGTACAAGGACTATGATTGCTTGGAAACCGTTCCTACAGTTTCTGCAGTTAGTTACTGGTGTCCCAAAGCACCGAGACAATATTAAACAACTTGGCCAAAAAAGTTAATCCCAGGACAAAGAACTCATTCCTGCAGATACTTCAACTTCCGTGCTGCTTTAAACCTGCCACCACCAGTTTCATACCCTCCTGTCAGCTCAAAAAGGGGAAAGCACCACCAGTCAGTTACTGACACACTAGCACAGCATTACATGATATTTTTAAAATCAAAACTGTTTTCTACTGTCACGGCCTCTAGATTTTTATGGAAGGAAGGAAGGAAGGAAGGAAGGAAGGAAGGAAGGAAGGAAGATACTTCACACACTTTCCAGAAATTAAGACAGCTATTTTCAAAATATTTTCTGATGAACAACAGGTATCACAAGATTTCGTATTTTTATGAGAATAAGAATTGCAAAGAAAAGTGAGTGGAAAGTGAGTCACCAAGGGGTCTCAACCAGCAGTACCCCTGCACTGGTCACCCCAGCAGAGGTGATAAAATAATCCAAAAGGGCCAAGATGCCTGGATTTTCTCCAAGAGCTCTCCAAGAGTCAAGCCCACAAATTCTATTAGTGGTTCTGTCCTTGGCTGATGAAAGTTCTAAGACCTAATTTAGGGAAGGGAGAGGAGGAGAGAGTTCATGCAACACACGTGATGTGCAGTACACAAGCACATACACCTGCAAGCCATTTTAGCTTCCCTATAAAGAGGGTTTTCCCAATTTCGGTTCTAGCAAACAGAGCAGCCATTGCTTTGCAAGACTGTAGCAAAGTGCTACTTACTCAAAAATACCTCATTGCTACCAAATGTATCCATCTTGAGAATAAGCTTTCAATGCAGTGAAACATTTCTAATCAATAATTTATAGCTTGTGAGCATATTAAAGTGCAACATAGTGCCTTCCCCCACCTCAAGAATCCAAACAATGGCACTTAAGCCAAAAGAAAAAAGCACAACTTGTCTAATTTTTGGCTCAATGTGTACCAAATTTATGTAAGGTCGTGCAGATAATTTTTTTTCTAGTAAAGAACAAGTACACAAATAATAAATCATCTTCATCAAATTACTGGGAAATATTCACTGAAGAAAAAAAAATCAGTAACTTTAATGCCGATAGAACTCAAATCACAAAATTGTCAAAGATAGCTTTTTACTTACTTTAAATAGGCATTGAATAATTGACATACCCTGAGGAATAATTACAGGCTATAATAAGATGACAGGAGTTAAAATTTGTAAAGCTTAGAGTGCACAGCATAAAGTGCCAAAGACACATTGAATGATCCCCAATTTCCTTTGCAGCTATTCTCATCCCACATTTATCCTCCCTGTTACCTATGTACAAAGAACAAAAAAGTACCTTCAATCTAAAATAACCTGAATGTTTTGGCCTATGGATAACTTTGACAGTAAAATGTACCTACAAAGCACCCAAAGAATAGGGCAATAGCAGTGTTTTCCAGAGCAATATGACTGCAGTTTCTTTGATTTATTTGACTTGAAAGAAGGTGGTGCATCTTTTCAGAGCTATGGGTTTTTTTTCCTCTGGCATTCTTTATCTTACTGTGCCCAAAGATCCATGTTTCAGCTTATGCTGGAAGCTGTGGCTTCAGTCCGATAATTGGTTGCTGTATTGGGGTTTTGTGGCCATGTTTTGATAGCAGTGGGACTGCAGGAGTGGCTTCTCCATGGAAGCTAACTCCATGGACCACAGACCCAACCCAAGCCAGCTCCAAGATGGACCCCTGCTGGCCATGGCTGAGCCCATCAGCAATACTGGCAACACCTCTGGGATAACTGAGTGAAGAAGGGAAAAAAGTCACTGCATAGGAGCAACTGCAGCCCCAGAAGAGAGGAATGAGAACATGTGAGAGTAACAGCCCTGCAGACACCAAGGTCAGTACAGAAGGACGGACAGGAGGGGCTCCAGGTGCCAGAGATGAGATTCCTCCGCACTCCATGGTGAAGACCATGGTGAGAAAGGCTGTGCCCCTGCAGCCCATGGAGATCCACACTGCAGCCAATATAAACTGCCTTCTGTGGAAGACCCCATGCTGGAGAAAGTGGATGTCCAAAGGAGGCTGTGACTTCATAGGTATTCCATGCTGGAGCAGGGTCCTGGAGAACCTATGGCCCCATAGAGAGAAAAGCCCACACTGGAGCAGGTTTGTTGGCAGGACCTGTTCTCCCATGGGGGATCCACAGTGGAGGAGCCTGTTCCTGAAGGACTGCCCCCATGGAAGGGACCTATGCTGGAGCAGTTTGTGAAGAACTGCAGCTCATGGGAAGGACTCACCTCGGATAGTTCATGGAGGACTGTCTCCTGTCGAAGAGACCCCATGATGGAGCAGGGGAAGAGTGAGGAGGTCTTCCTCTGAGGAGGAAGGAAGAGCAGAGACACATGAGGAACTGACCAAGTCCCAATTCCCCAGCCCCCTATGGCACTGCAGAGGAGGTAGAGAAACCGAGAATAAAGTTAAGCACAAGAAAAAGGGGGGGTGGAGAGAAGGTGTTTTTATGATTTGTTTTTATTTTCTCAGTAACTTACTCTGATTTTATTGGTAATAAATTCAACTAATTGATTTTCCCAAGTTGAATCTGTTTTGCCCATGACAGTAACTAGTGAGTGATCTCTTCCCATCCTTATCTCAACTTATAAGTCTTTCATTATATTTCATCTCCTCTGTCCATCGGGGAGGGGAGTGACAGGGCAGCTTCAGTGGCCACCTGGTACCCAGAGAGTTGTATTAATCAGTTTAATAATTACCTCTCCCTGAAGTGAAACTTCTTGTTTACATGCTAGTTTTCCTTTGAGATAGAAAAGACAAAGCCTAACTACAGACCTAAGTAACTACTGGAAAAACAAACTTTATCAGATGCAAAAATTACTGCTTTTTTTTCTTTGCTTTCCTTAGCTTTTTCTTCTTTCCTTATCCTTTAGGTTTGCATTTAAAATTAAATACACAGGCAAAATAGCCATCAGCTCTAAGTACTGTAGTGCACTACTGTACTCAGGGTACAAACTATAACTCAGGAACAACCTGAAATACTAGACAATTTCAACTCTATAATTTCCAAGAGGGACTGACACATAACTTTATTTTTTGGCCTTATACTTTAGAGATCTATTTCACCTGAAAAAATATCAATCTGCAAATAAAGCAAGGCTTTTTCCCCAGAAATTCAACAGACTGACTCTATCATAATCAGACTGACTTTACTACTAATAACAATAATTTTTCATACTATGAGATACAAGTGTAGTTTGCAAATACTGTTACCAGTTGCAGGGTAGAAAATAATTCAATCAAAAGTCAGTATGATTAAATTATTTCTCCCAACACTGAAAAAAAATTCTATACAGATATCTATATACAGAGTTTTCTACAAATGGTTATTTCTGCATTTTTATATTACTGTTAAAAGAGGGTGATCCCTGAGCTAGTTTGATTAATATACATCATAAAACAGGCTGGGTGGAGAGTGCTTTGGGTCAAAAAAGCCCTCCTTAATTCATGTCTGTTTCTGCAAAGTTTGAAATGTGAAATTTCTTTCCTCAAGCCTCCAAGTGAACCAGACATCAGAGAGATTATTCCCTCCTGGGAAGCTGCTACTAAAGCCAGGCATTAAGTGCACATCTGTATCTGTTGAATTCAAAAACCAATGTTCTACATGTTATCCTTGAAGTTTGTCTAAAAGCCCAATGGATATAAACATAAGCAATCCTTATAACATCTCTCCCCAAAATTCCACCATTCCTATCCCAGGCAACACTTTCCACATGGGGACTCTCAAAATATCTTGTTCATAGACATGCAAACTGTAAGAAGTATAGACTGACAAGCAAAGAAACAGATTAACCCTGCAGACCTTGAGGGGAATAAAAAAGGCTGTCTTCTTCACATGAAGACTTAAGCCACTGCTTCCTCAGTGAGTTTAATATCTTCCTCCCACATTAGGTTTATTTTTTATTTTAATTCTTTCCCTTGGCACTGAAGTGCCTTCTACTGTGTGCTTGGCAGCCATTCTTTCACTGTCCAGCTGCTTTCTCTTGCCATTAACACTGGGATGCCTTTGCTACCAACAGATAAAATTTACAAGCACATTTCAAGCAAGATTACAGCCAGTCTTCCTGCTCAATAAGAACAGTATGGAATTATGATTTCCAGAGGAATATCTTCCACAAACAATGTATGCTGTTTCTCATTTTCTCTTGGCAAGAATGGTATATCCAATCTCTGTTAATTGCTTCCCGTAGATGCACTTCTAAATAATAATTTGCAGGAAAAAATTAAGATGCTGATTATTTTAGGCAAATCCTTCTCAGTTTAAGATATCCACTGGGAAATAATCTAAATAATCTGACACACAGCATAGTGTCACTTGATTCATCACTATATGAGGCCAGACAGAGGTAAAAACTGCTCAGAAAAATTTGCTGTTAGACCAACTTTGAAAATTACACCAAAGCTATCCTTCAAATACAGTTCATTTCTTAACCTAGCAGTGAGTACATTAAATGTGCTGACAAGACTCAGAGCTGTCCAATGTCCACAGTACAAATATAGAGAGACCTTTCTCAAGTACTTATTTCAGCAATATCCAGCACTAGCTGAAATTGAAAATCTCATACTCAGAATAAACATGAGTAAATGTGTCAGACACTAAAGGACAACAGAAGAAGCTGATAAATCAGTCCACATTAAATGTGTTAAGACTACCTTATTAAATTCTTCTTATATAATACTACTACTTATTTAATAAGTGGCACCTAGTGGGTTAGGCACCTGAAAAAATGTCAGGATATTTAAGACCGATTACTCTGGCTATAAACTGCTAGATGATACCTGAAGAGTGTAGCATTCTCATGCTTCCAGACCCTCCACCTTTATCCTCCAAGCTTTGTAGAGTGCTTTCAGTTCAGGTTGTGCTTAAAATCATCACATTTTCACATGCATATCCCGCAAGCTACCTGTGAAAAACTAAAAATTTACCAGCATGGATTGCAAGTATGTATAATAGATATAAAGGTTACCAGAAGACCACTCTTCCTCCTATCTTCCCACTCCTAAGTCCCTATAAACTGATTCCTCTTCCCAAGACAGATTCCCTCTGACTCCCATCACCTAAGGGATGCATTTCCAAGCACTACTTCTTTGTAAAGATGCAAACTGAACACACGAAAGTAAGTGTCTGCTGCAATTACCTTTCTCTTATTCATGAAGACATAAAACATGGAACTTGTGGAGCCAACAGGAATGTATCCCCTATTAAGTGCAGGAACATATGAAATGTGAGCCAAGTGATTGCTGCTTCTTCACACAAGGGCAGCAGAGCACCCCAGCACTAAATTCCTGCCTGGGGCTGTACACTGCAGCACGCTCGCCAGGGCTGCTCCAGCCTAAAACAGTGGTGACACCTCACTGACTTCCAGCTGGTTTACAAATGATATGCATGTGTATCTTCCCTACTTGCCACCTAATTCCTTGAACACAAAGACAGGAATAAATTCAGTCCAGCCTCTTCTAACCACTGGTCTGAACACAAATGTCAAGACCAGGGCAATGCATGAGCTGGGGTAGTTCCCCCCATACAAATGTACACAGAATATTAGTCCCAAGCTAAACATTCAACTAAGATTATATTGGTTGGATAACTAGAAACTGATGAGTTTTTATTTGGCAGGGAACAAAGAGAGGATTGAGACCTCTTTTTTGACAGACAGGTCTTTTTTTTGGACCACTATTCATGAGGAGGTGGGTTGCTACATACCAATTACTTACTTTTATGAAAATAAATTGTGCTTGCTTTTTATAAAAGGAAAAAAAATGCAGTTCATTTAATACTTAGAAATCCAATAAATTTGTTAATGTTTATTAATTCCTAGACCCAGTCTATTTTCAAAACACTCTCCAAACTCTGGTAGATGTTTGCTGCATGATGAGACATGAGACTTACACAACACAGGGCTTTAAAATATATCTTATACAATAATAGTCGAAAAATTTCACGGAATTAAAAATGGCAAAAGCCCAAATCTCCTAATTCCTTAGCAATAAATTTTTATATTGATTAACAGGGACTGAGGACAATAAGGGTCTGATCTAAATCCCATTAGACCCTAGAGGAACCTTGGCAGTTATGATCTTGAAATTATAAGCAAGCCTTTAATTATTTCTAATACTCAGATTCATGTTGTAAGCCAGTGGATATAATGAAACGCTACATTTAGTGACTTCAGCTCCATTTGATATCCATGTACTTGGAAAGCACCTGTATCTTGCTTTTTCTTCTTTTATGGCCTCATTCAAATGCAGCAATCACTAAGAATTTAGTGAAGGTACAAACCAAACACCACACATTAAAGAAGATGATGTAAACAGAAACAACCCTTAATCTAAAAGATCTACGGTCAATACCATCTAAGCACTCCAAACACTCATTTTATGAATTCATTTAATAAAAGTGTCACTGCAATACAGAGTGGGCTACCTCTGATTCATTCTAATCATATGAAAGTCACGCACTTTGTTCTCACATATGGTTAGCAGCCTACAGTAATTGTTTCAATCCTTGGTGATTATTTTATACTTTATTTGGCATACAAATACATCAGTCTATTAGACCAATTCCAGACCACCAATTTTGGAATGTCTCAAATCACATGGCTGATGATTTGAGGCAGGATCTGACCAAACCAGCACTACAAACATTAAAAAACTGACAATTAAGGAAACAATCACCTGGAACGGGAACATCATTTTGTCTTGTCTTCTCCTGATTTACATTCCCATGAATGTGCAATTATCTTCAAACACCAGCATATCAAGAAGAACCCATCCTGAACAGTATTTCCAGAACAGAAATTTGTGGTGTTTCATGTTTCTTCACTCCCTGGAGCAACAGGCATCTTTTATCGTTTTTTATGTATCACACTGAAAATAATTTTTACTAAAAATAGTAATTAATAAAATTATTGGAGAAAAAAGCTAAATTTAAGCTAGCAATTAAAAAAATATAAAGACAATGCCTGGTTAACTGTGTATCAATTAGTGCACTACCATCATAGGCAAAGCAGTAAAGAAAATGCTTCAGAATACAGCCACAATATAATGATAATCACTGTTTTATGGAAAATAGGTCTTAAACATTGATGGGACTATGTATTTGGTTAATTTGTATTTCAGTTAATGGCAAGTTTGTTAATAAAACTTCTTGATAAAAGCATTGTGATAAACAATTTAGTTTTGACACATAATAAAGGGAAAACTAAACAGATTGAGGATTGGTTGATGAACGGGTCTCAGCAATAACTATAAATGTCATACTGCTCTTCTGTGACCATTTTTTTTTTGCCAAGACTGGCAGGGGTTACTTCTAAACTAACCATGAGTCCTCATGCAAACCCATGTCTTCATGAATAATCCAGAAGAAGTCCAACATTTGCAGATGACAAAAGGGCAACAGAGTACAAATTAATCGTGGCAACAGACGAGATTTAATGGTCTTTATTTGGTGACCTAGTTTCATTTTCATAACATCAATTTTAATACAGCCACACACAAATCTAATGAAAAAGAACATATGCCGAAACACATAATGAATGGAGGACTCTAATCTCAAATTTAGAAGGATGCTGAGGTTCATGGTTAAATTACTGACTGAACTGAAGATCCAAATGCAAGGCTGTGACAAATGTAGGTGTCCACACTGCAAGTGAAGAATTGGAAGCGCCTTAGGAAAAACTGCAAGAACGACACATGTTCATAAAATATGTGACTATGACTAAGTGACTTAATCTATCCAAGAGAATGTTTAATTAGCCCTCTTGTTCAGAATATAGAGTCACCACCATTAGAAAGATACTTTTCATAGAAATCTTAGCATAATGAATAATAGAGAAATCTGGACTAGAAACAAAGCATACCTTTGCTATTATAAGGGCAAATAACCTCTGAGGAGAGGTTACTAGAGATGTTTAGCACTATCCACTTTATGTAAATTAAGACATTTTCTATACAGTATATCATGAAGTAAAAAAATACAGCCCTGATGCTGGACTTCCATGAAGTTTTGCATCTCAAATCATAGAAGAGGCAAAGGTACATGATCTCTTCTGCTCTTAGCCACCAGTGAATCTAAACTGACACTTGAGGGCTTTGATAGAATACGGTTTACCACTGTCCAAAAATTTATCCCTAGACCAATCTTTCTCCTGAGTCAAGAAACTATGTGCTATCTTCTGTTCACAGGAGGTGAACCGTTTTGACAGAAGTCATGCTTTTACATTTCTTTATTTCTGTTTAAAATTTAGCCAACACTCAAACATCTGAGAGCAGGTTCAGCAGAGCCACTGACCTTGCATGCACCCCGATCTGCCCAGCAGCTGTAAGCAGTTCACAGCAGTCACACTCAGGGGTGACTCTGGCATTCGTATAATTGCCTTTATTCTCAGAACTTGATACTATACTTAGCTCAGCTCTCAGTCTATTTTACTTTTTTTTAAAGTGATGCCCAGGTGTGAAACATGAACAGCCACTGAGTTTTAATTGGTCAATGACATTTATAGTTCTCTCTCTCTCTTTAGTCTTACTAATGAAAACATATTCTAATACAGCATGTTCTGGGCCAATACTCCAGCCTACTTCTTGCTTATAATTTGCAATGCCAGGCACCCATAACAATTCTGCTGGTACTGATACAAACCACTTGTATATATGTTTTCAGAAGGCAAGTTGGTGTACTTACATTCCTTTTGCATCCATAAGTAGCATGAATATCATGATAAGTCAGGCAGTCATATGTCATGCACTCCATGAAAATTGTGGATTTTTGCAGTTCCATGATGCATAAACATTATTATTCTATAAAAGTAACAGCTCCTTGGTATTCCTGACTAATGATTTCTGCATGACAACAAAGTGGTTGCATGGTCATCAATTTGAAAGGATTTTTTTAATGACAAGTGTAGCCCCCATCTTCTTGCTTTACTGTCTAGTCTGTCCACTGGTAGATAAGGACAGCTGATATTGACCAGCAACCAAAACCATTATTCACTTGTAAAAATTATTGCCAGTAAAATGGCATGGCTTGTGGAGCTGGCAAATACTGACCATCCAACAGAGCTGAATATCAGAACTGTTTGTCTAGTGAGCATTTTTTCCTACTACAAGTGGGCAATTTTTGTTCAAACAGTTTTAAAAATTTTACAGGAAAGTGTGAATTTAAATCCCTGGGCTGTATCCTTCCACTTTATCCTGATGGTTTTTTTCCTGTCTCAATTCACACGTACTCTATAATGTATCTTACCCTAACAGGCTAACATCATGTCCTAGCATTCATTGTTTTCCCAGTGCTCTGCACCAAATGTTGGAACTGGAACCAATCTTGGAAGCTTCCTGTAACAGCATTAAGTTCTTTGAACACATAGAAGTCAAAAAATTATTGTCCAGTAGACTTTGTATCAAGAAAGTGATCTTGACTCTTGTTTTTCACCATGATAAATAGACTTTCAGCCACAAAGCTGAGTACCATCTCTTTCTGTTCATTTCAATCATTTACTAGGGGCTAGAGCATTTTATAGCTGATTGCTCAACTAGAAATTAAGACAGCATACACTTCATGTGGCATATGCATAGTCATTTAGAATCCTAATATATGCTCAGCTCTGTACCAATGGAGGACAAATCCTTGTCTCTAATATAACTGTAAGAAATTGTAAGCAGTTTGGGAACAAGTAATTCCAGGCATAAGAATGAAATAGTTCTTAGACTCTGAATGTGGGTAGCTCCAGGCAGATAACTGGAAAGTGGTATGATGAATACATCACCTCATGTTAAACTTCTATGTACTGTCTGTGTCAAAATAATAATTCTAAACTCATTTCTCACACCAAGCCTATTTTAGGTAGCTCTATGAAAAGTCAGTCGCTGCTTATCCTTCCCAGTAAGTCCAGTTTCAATGCAACCAGGGCAGACTTTAAGCAATCAGATTTGCTTCCTTAGCAGAAATTCTACACATCCATGGCATGAGTAAGTGCAAACCTCTATCAAAATGCATTCCCATCATCCACAATTATGTCCTTGAGTCAGAGAACTGCAAGTACAGTACATTCTGCCATTTCTCTTACTGCATCCATGCTGTTTATTCTCCCACCACAAAAGTTTTCAAGAGCACCAAGCTGTTGTTATGACTCATAGTAAACACCAACGCAAAGCAAGCAGCTCAATTTTCTTCTTCCCTGATTTCACTAACACACATTCAGCTAGAAGAGAGAAGGGAAAAAAAGGGGGAGAAAGGAGAAAATAACAAAGGTTCAGTTCTTATAAGCTTATAAATCCATGTTGAGAACAGAGAAGGCTGAAGAGGACTAGACAAGAGACGAACAAAAATACCATAGCAATTCAACACATGGTGAGGGGGTGGAGTAGGATAACGCTACAGAAATGAATGCTTATGACTCTCACATCATCACCCCCAAAATAATCAGCCAAGAGAGATAATTACTGGGGTTATCTTAAGTATAGATGTGTGTGTGTGTACATGCAGAAAGGAGCAGAATGAAAGGAACTGATCAAAACCTCCATCTCAAATGAAAGACAGGTTATTACTTAGCAGCCAAACATAAGCTCTAGCTGAGATCAAACTCTAAATCTGATTCACAAGATTTCTGACAGCAGTGTCCATCTTAACAGAATGAAGTGACAGGGAATGGTACAGATATAAGCAAAATCACGCAACCCTAAAACTGTTTATAAAAATCCTCAAATAGGACTTTTGAAGATAAAAGGTCAAGAAGTTCATTGCAACCCAAGCTTCAGCCAACTCATGAGCTTCACATAGTGGGGTTTTAGTTGGAGAGTGCTGATGGGACCTACCTACTGAAGGCAAAGACCCAGACTTCTCCACAATACCAATCTACACCTGCTACTGCAGGGACTCCTTCATGGAGTATCTTAAATGATATGGATGACACAATCTGTGGCTATAACAGCTGCTCATCACCTTTGACAGTCAGACTATCTTTTTTGCTGGAGCTATGTTTAAGAACATAATTTGAGGTTCTTGTATTTGGCATTAACTTTGAACCATTTTGTGAAACTGAACATTTCTGCATTTTCAGCATGCAAGCAAGTGAAAAACAAAATGCAAAATAAACTAAATTACATATTAAAACTATTGTTTGTTCTCTGATTTATTATCATAAGCTGTTTAAAAAAACAAAAACAAACAAAAATCAAAACAAACAAAAAAAACTAAAGAGGGTCTAAAGGAATGCTGGTAAATGTACTCTGTAAACAAAACAATAAATATAAATTCTCTCAAAAGGCTTTTCTGCTTCAGAGTGATCATTGCTAATTTTAAATAAATCAATGAAAGGATGCAGCTATGTGAAACATTTTGTTTTATCTGAAACAATTTCTAAGCCATTATTCTCTATTTTCAGTTAGAGAACAACATTCAGGTAATGCTGAAATATTCATCATCGCACTTATTCTCAAGCTAATTCAACTTTGAGATTATTTTTGACATGAAAGTTCCCCCAAGAAATGTGAAAGAAGATGTGGGTAACTTCGGGGGATTTAAATAAACACAGAAGCCCATATCATGGTCTGTTTTTATAGTGAGTTTTTAAGATTACTGTTATTCAGATTAAAATTTGGTCTTACATCTCCAAGTTGGCATGATGATTTACTCCTTGACTGGGCCAATACCTTCTACAAAGTCAACAAGCTCCCCAGTTGGGTACAAATTCCAGGGTGACTTTTAGACTGGTCACCCATCTCCTCTATAAGGAACAGGAAAACAAGAAGTTATCTTGCTTGTACTGCCACAGAAATGCTGAGGTCCTGAATGAAGAATTCATAGAATTCACAGAAGCACATAATGGGTAATGCTGAAAAAAGAGATGACTGGAAATCACCTGTTCCTACATCCCTGCTCAAGCAGGGTTCCCTAGAGTACATGGTGAGCTTGTGTCCAGGCCATTTTTGAATATCTGCACCTGCAGATCCAGTCCAGCGGTTACTAAATTTCCATTCTGGTTTTCTATTGCTCAATGTTCTATTTCTATAACAGAAATTTTAATTTGGGAGAATTTAGAAACCATATTTGGCAGTGCAGATTATTTTTCCCAAGGACAAGATATAAGATTGAGTTCAGTGCCCAGAAACACATTTGAAAATTTCTGTGTTCAGAATCAAGATTAAAGAATAAATTATATTTTATTGTGTTTACAATTCCATGTTTGAAATGCATACTCTTTCTGAAAAGAATTTTGTTTTTACCATTTTCTTCCCTGTAAAAAACACATTTTAAAAAAAGCCCCATTATAAAGTGTTCCCATGAGCAATAAATTTCTTCCTAGTATTGTTCCAATCAATACCAAGACTTTTCTGCAACAGATTTAGGGACTCAAAACAGCAGTAGGTGGGCCACATGCAACCACTAAAAATGTCATTCTTAGTTAACATTTCATAGCAAGCATTGAGCCACGCAGCAGGAGTAACTATAACCACAGAGGAGAATGGAAAAATGATGGGCAACTTCCTCCAGCTTAAGGAAAGCATGAGGAGAAGTTTCAAACGGAGAGGAAATGAAAATCGAAGAATCATAAAAATTACTCATAAATAGTCCTACATAGAAAGACTAAGGTTAAAAAAATCTTGTCATGGGACGTAGCGGGGCCATCTACACAGATTTAGGGATCATGACCTGGAAGAATGCTGAGTTCCTGTGTAAGATGAAGAAGATTTAATGTAGCCATGGGAGCTATCACCACTCAGGAGTGACCTCATTTCATTTCAGAGTGGGTGTTCTTGCAAAATTCAGATAAGTTTTATCCAGAATTAATCAATTTTAACATATTTCCACTCATTACCATGTCTGTGCTATTACCTTGTCACCAAACTAAGTGTGAAAAAGCTCCAGAGTCTACAAGGTGCTACAAGAAGAGAATGGTCTCAGCAAAGAACTGAGTGCCTGCAGCACAAGAAAAAAGAAAAGCAGAGGAGCTGAAGCTCCAAGCTCTGAAGTAATGGAAGAGAAACTTTCCATGGATCAGAGAGGACTTCACAGAGTTGTCACAACCCACAAAGCTACTGAGTGACATGGCACTGCCAAAAGGCTCAGAGAATTTGAGTGCTTTCAACAGCACTGGTGCTGCACAGCCACACAGGCAACTCACCTACTCTACCAGCCATTCAGATCAGGACAGAGCCTGCTAAAACACCAGTCAGGAAATACAAGTGGAGGACACAACCTGCAGTAACTGTATAGAATTTCTGTCAATATGTTCTAGGTAGATATTCTTTATTGTCATATTGCTCCAGCTAACAAAACACCCCACTATTTCTGCCACTTTCACAGTCAGCAATGCTATGAGTAGCTGTAGCAGCATCTTCTGGAAGGAAGAAAATTAGATAAAAGGGAGCCAGCAAGAAGAAAAGTTCAGAATCACACAGTAGCTAACTTGGTTTTAATCAATTGCCTTACTAGGCTAAGAAAGAGATCTGGCATGTGGCCTGTGCTGCAGAGACTGCAGTGGCATGCATCCAGTTATATAAATCTGGCATCTAAGTTTTTCTCCTCTCTACTCCTCATACCACAGCTAAATCTGTAATACAGCATGATCTCTCTCTTTCTCTTCTCATATACAAGCACAAGTGAGGGATGGGGTCCACTGCAAAATTAAATGAGCTGGCACTGCTTTGAGAGTGCCAAAGGGCATGCCTTTTGAAAATATTTAGCTGTTAACCAAAGGTTCACATCTCTCTGCAGCTAATGTCATTACAAGGCAGGGATATTTCAGAGAAAACATAAACATCTCCAAATACTCTTCTAACAAATAAATTATGACCCAAGAGTAAGAAAATTTTAAAAACAAATGAACAAACAAACAACCACAAAAAAGCAACAAAAATAAACAAACAAAAATACCCAACCAAATCCAGAAGTGAGGAGGCTGGAAAGAAAAGAGATGCAACTGGTGCCAACTATGAAAATTAATTCCAGTGCCTATAAAATAGGTAGAAATAAAACATGCTGATTATCTCAATGCCTTATTTTGTTGCCATTTTGGCAGCTTTTGATATATACACATATTAGCTGCTCATCTAAATGAAGGCATGGAAGAGGTTATTCTCTAATTTCTGACTCCTTAAAAGGCTGTGTCATTTGCACTTCTGTCCTGGGGTGACTTTATGATGTAGAATAGTATCCCCATTCGTCTGTTTAGCCCAGATATAAGTTTTGTGCCTTTAAAACTAGATCCAAGAGCGAAGTGGGGAAAGGGAAAAGCGCTGAATTTTTTCACAGCTGTATTCAAAAACACAGAGATAAGAGCCTCAGCTCTCTCTCATGGACTGTGTTGTCTGCAGCACGGACAGCGGGAGAGAGCTCTCCTTTGCTTTTAGTTAGTTTTTTTAGTTAGCTGAGGCCAGTACACCTCATACCCATCAGCACCTGTTGTATTGCAATCCACTGTAACCTGTGAGCCTATAAAACTGTGTTACGAAGTGAAGAGTTAATTCCCATAACTAATAACAGCCTATACAGAAGGTTTTTGGAACTGTTCAGCTATTGCTCGGCCCAGGAACACCAGGACCATCATCCGGGGGCCCCCCAGCTGCTCTGCGGCCGCACCCGGACCGAGCCCCGGAGAGACTGAGGGAAAGCCGAGGGCACACCCTCGGAAAGGACCCTCTCTCTCTCCGATCCACAGGAGGACTTCCTGAATTTGCCATCTCTTTAGAACAACGAGGAGTTCCACTGTTTAATATTATTCATTTTCTCGAGTTTGTGAGCACTTTGCTTGTTAAATAAACAGGTTTTTTTCCACTTCTCTCGGAGGAGATTTGTCTCCCGAACCGGTGCGGGGAGGGGCCGCTTGAACTTGCTTTCAAGCAAGGAGGGTCCCCTTCGGAGATTTCCCCCCAAATTTGCCCTAAACCAGAGCAACTTCACAAGAGGTTTTACAAAGCCCTGCACACAGTAGTCCCACATACTTGTCTCTACTCAGTGTCACAAATGTGCAGGCCTTGCATCAGCACTGGCTTCTGGCAGTGCCTACACAAAGCAACACATGAATGCTATTAAAAGCCACATGTATTATTCAGTGGGACACTGCCCAAGTTTCACCCACTAAACTGAGCAAAAGCATCACAGAAAATGCACAGGTCAAACCAGAGCGTTCTTATGAGTGCTTCTATACAGAGAGAATGCAACAGTGCAGTTTATTGTTTGAATAGCCTTGTATATAAAGTGAGAAAGAGACCCAGGTAATATACCATGCACTTACAGCATTTCTGTAGTGCAGTAGCTGACTTATAAAGGGTCTTATGAACTCTCTGATCTTGTACTCTTACTTTTTTCCTCTCAGTTATTTTTTACTTTCTTTCTTTGAGTCTTAAATTCAGACACTATTAAGGAAAAGCAGAAGAAGAAGTTTAAACAAATTAGCCAGCTGAGATCTGAAGGGAAGCTAAAGGGTCTGGATAACAAATTTCAGTAAATGACTGCAAATACCAGCTGGGAGGTTTCGGAATCCTCTTACAGCCCAGTATATTAACTGTGCCAAGAGAAAAAGACAGTACCTGAGCAGATTCTCACCATGCTTTGCCGAGTACATAACTGTGCCAAGAGGAAAAAAGAATACCTGAGCAGACTCTCACCACGCTTTGCAGTGTAGAACTGAACAGAGCTGAGCATCTTTGCACAGACTGTCCTCTACACCGGCAGCTGTGCAGCCCACAACATGGAGTCACAACGTACTCTGGGAACATCCAGCTCTACTCTCCTCCTTAGCCTCAGTTTCAGTATTTGTGGGAAAATAATGGAAGATTAGTGAGGAGGATTCTAAATATACTCAAGAACTTGCAGCTGGGGTGCCAAAACCACATATACTAATTGTTCTTTGGCCCTGTGTGTTGGACAAGAAGAATATCTGTGTTTGGATAACACAGACCTGTGATAGACTTAGAGGCACCCTATCAAACATGCTTGAGATTCCAGCCTTGGTGTGGGAAAGACCAAAGCACAGTGGTAAATTACACCTTCAGGAATCCAGAAGGGCAGGTTTGGTCATCATCCAGCGTGGACAGTGCTCTGTGCTGCATCCTTGCCTCTGGCCAGGTGCTGCTTCAGGGATCCCCTGGTTGGGGAGGTAACAAAAATTGATTTACTCTTTGCATTTCATACATTTCATTTCACACATTCTTCCTGTGGCCTTCCTGTGCCAGCTCACACAGTATTTCAATTTGCTGTGGGTTTGAGCTGTTTCTTAAGTTTTGAAGCTAACACATGCTTCACAAGACTGCTATTCCATAGGGCCTCTCTCTGCAAGGAGAGGAAAAGGACATAGAAACTAGCCAGTCCTGTGTCAAAGAAGGAATCACAAACCATATCTTGGCACTCCACCTCACTCAACAAATAACTGACCCATACTGCTTTCCAGGAAAATCAGTGCTTGTGCATAAGCAGTCACTTCCAAAAATTTGTCACGTATATAGCATACAGTTTTTAAACTACCAAAATACAGGCAAAGTGATTTATTCTATCTTTTTACTGAAAGCCAGACTACTAGAAAATATATTTTTTTACAAGTGGTTTGCAAGATGATTTTCAAAGCATAGCTTTGTGCAGTTCTTTGCAGTCCTTTGATCTATGTCTTCTTCAGCCTCAATGTGTTGAACTCAGCATAAACATTTTTCTCTATCTATTTATTTTCATCATCTGTGTGCTTTCTTTGACACTGCTGAGTGTTGGCTATCAGCGATCTATTACAGTCTTACTGTGTTCAGAACAAAACTGGTTAAAGGGTTCCATTATTGCAGTCCCTCAAGCAGTTGCTTTTGCTTCTGGTCTTCTACAAACTTAGTTATATTAACACTATGTTATGAAAGACACCAGATGGACAGTACTGGAAAAACCACATCCTTGTTTTCAACAATACATGCCTTAGGTCATCACATCTCTTCCCCCCTATATGAGGAAACATTATTACATTTCTTAGAAAAGGTCTACAGGATGTAGCGTGTGGAGTTTTTCCCAGATTCTATAAGCAGATAGTTACATCAAACCACAAAATGGTTTTCAAAATAAAGGTGTTTCATACTGCTAGCTAATACCAGTGGGATGGAGTAGTCTGCTGTAAATATGCCAAAGCTCTCGGTTTCTTCGACTTTTACTCAGCAGCTCCCATTCTGTTTAGACAGACATTTCTTGTGTCTGTTATTTGTCATATGTTAAACCTTGCTGTCTTTTTCCATAAGAAAGACACAATTTTTTTTTCAAGATGAAACTTAGAAAGCCTCTTGCTAATTTCCTGTGGATCTTGAAATGAAGGATAAGAAACAGGATTGAAGAAAGATATTAGTAACATTCACAAAATGAGAGAGCCATCCTCATATTGATGGAGGAAATTCTCTGTGCCCAGTATTCTGTTTACTCCGTGGTTTTTGGCACGACTGCTGTTATTTCAGGCTGACATACCATAGTTTAAGTGCATGAAACAGTGAGGGAAACAGTGAAATAGGTCTGATACTTGGCTGACATGATTCCAGTGGGTTTTTCCCAGTGGAGAAGAATAAGGATAGTAAAGTGACAGTACAGGTAGAAAAAAAACAAAAAACTCTGAGAAGCTGAGTTAAAATCAGTTGCTGAAAACTGAATTTCTCTTCTAGTTTCTGGCACTTGGGAACGGGCAATCTCTCATCTGAGCGCTCAAGTGCAGCATTTTCTGTTCAATAGTGTCCTCTAGTGACAGGGAAAGACTTTTCAAACAGGAGGTGAACATTTTCCAATGGGTAAAAATGAGATGCAAGAAAGTCTTGAAACTACATGAGTCAACTTGGTAATGATCTTACTGCCACATGGGACTTTAGTTTTAATGTACACACGTGCTGCAGTGCAGCTAAAAAGATGCCTTATCGTTGGAGCTGCTCCTGAAAACCGAGGTGAAAATCCCCCTTCAAGTCTAGGGCATGGCATTGTAAGGCAGGCTCACCTGGATGGGACAAAAGGAGCATCCAGCAGCTGCATATTTTTTTTTTAATTCTAGGACTACTACCTCTACTATGGTAAAAAATGTATTTCTGATTCTGTCAGAGAAGATAATAACTGATACTGCATTGGAGCTAAATTCTTGCATCTTTCCTCAGGCAGCCTTTAGGCCTACAGAAAGATGGGCATCCTCTAAACTCCATGGTTAATACTGTAACTTACTATAACTGTCGGCTGAGAAGTCTAAAGCAATCTTACCAAGTTTATTTTTAAGGAACCTTATTGATAATTTTATAATGTAGCCATAACAGCCAGCTTTTTTTTTTTTTCTTTTTGCTAATATTGTATTTTTTGAACTGTCATGAGAGGAATAAGCTAAAACACAAAAAAAGTAATGCAGATTACCACTCGTTTTTATGGACAGCTGAAAACACAAATCACTAATCTGACTTTGCTGAAGTATATAGGTAAATCTGGCCATTTTTTTCCCTCATGTTGTGTCCTTTTAAACATATTATTCAAGCACATGAAATAGTGCACAGACATGAAACACAAGACTCATTTTAGAGCAGCTATTTTCTAGCCAGTGTTACAGAAAACAGATGAAACTCTGGAAATTGGAGCCAATTAAAATGTTACCCTTATTTAAATTCCCTCGCTCCTGATACATTGGGCTGCTCTTAAAGATTAGTTTCCTACTGTTAATTCCCTTTTAGCTGTGTCATAGAAACAAACCTTTACTCTGACGTTTATTTCTTAAAGTGAAAAGTCTCACCCTCCTTACCAGGCTGGCTGACATTTTAAAGATTTTAATGTAGAACCAGGAAAAGATAAATCTCATTTTTCCTCTTATCTAATATGATTAGCCAATTTCAGGTCTGCTGAGAAGTTATGGGAAACCAGTAGCAACGTCACTAATACTATTAGTCTTTGACAGGGACAATATGGCTAAACTCCACTGCTGAGAGGACAGAGAAACTGACAGACAAACAGATATCAGCAGGTTACCTGCTGCAAAGCCTTGGGGTGATAACGTGAACTCCATGCTAGTTTCTCCTGTCAGGGTCAGCAGAATCTGACTGCAGCACCATCAGTGGCAGAACCCAGCTTCCTTGGACCAGCTTCCACATGAAGTCTCGAAATGTCTCAAATGTGTAAATACACACCAAGTCCTGTCTGGTGCCAGCTGGAAAACTCAAGCAGTCCAAGCACCATTTGCAGCAAAACACACATTAAAGCATCTCCAGGTGAATCTAAGCCCTGTGGAGGTGGGCAGCTCTGACAGGGACCCTTCCCCAAGTTCATCTCCATACTGAATCCACTACAGTCCTATTGAGCAGCCAGGCCAATGTCACAGGACTTGTTTTCTGCTTCCTTGGCATTGTCAAAGTACAGCCCCAACTGAAACCAGTCCTAATACACAGAAACACCCACAAATGACACAGAGTTCTTGTCAGGAACTGTACTGATAGTGATGCCTTGGAATGACAAGGACTAATGAGTAAAAATTGAAAGAGGGGAAATTTAGGTAACATATTAGGAAGAAATTCTTTACTGCAAGGGTGGTGAGATAGTGCAACAGGTTGCCCAGAGAAGCTGTGGGTGCCCCAGCCCTGGCAGTGTTCAAAGCCTGGTTGGATAAGGCCTTGAGCAGCCCGGTCCAGTGGGAGGTGTCCCTGCCCAGGCCAGGGGCGTTGGGACTGGATGGTCTCTGAGGTCCTTTCCAATCCTTAATCTTCTATAAGTCCACAATTCTGTGTGAGACGGGGAGGAAGAGAGGGCGTTGGGAGGAAAAGGGAAGAATTTCCTTGCGCTGTCCTCATGGCCACGCTGCTCGCTTTAAACTTGAATTTTCTCAAATCCGTCTGCAGGCTTTTTCTCTCCCTCACCTTCGCACGGTGTGAGGAAACAAAACGGACAAATGGCGGCCGGGCCCGCGGGCAAGCCCCGCAGCGCCGCCTGCCGGCGGGCACGGACAGCGCTGCCTGCCGGCGGGACCGGCGCAAGGCGCTGAGGGTGGCCGGGGGCCGGCGGAGGCCCCGGGCGGGGTCGGGGGGAAGCCTCGGGCGGGGTCGCAGGAGGCCCTGGGCGGAGGCTATGGGCGGTCCGCGCCGCCTTACGCGGGAGAAGCGGCCGAGCGCCGCCATCCTTCTCAGCTCCGCGGCTCCCCCGCAGCGCCTGCCCGCTGCAGAAGGGCTCTGCCGGCAGCAGAGCCAGCGGGCAGCAGGGCGCCTTTCCTCAGCAGCGCTGCTGAAGGCTCAGCCCTTATCTCCAGTTCGCATTTCACACAGTGTTGCTGCCGTACGCCTTTCATGTCTTTTTTCCTCTCCCGTTTGTGGTGAGAGCAGGGAATGATGTGGAGAATGACGGGGTGAAAGCGAGCGTCTGCAGGAACAGCTGGGATGGGGAGGCACAAGTGACCGTGTGTGCTAGGGGGTTGTGACAACAGGAGGCAGAGAGTGTCTGTCCCGCAGGGAAGACTGCAAGGGCGGACAGGGAAGAGAAAACCCCACAGACAGTCTTTTTCTAGGTACCGTTTCCTTCCACAGATGAAACAGTTTCATCAATCTGGAACTGAAACCCTTCTAAATCCCCATGGTTCTTCTCTACCACCCTAACCCCCGTATCTCATTTAAGAGAGAATGTCCTGCTTCTGGACAATGTTCCCATTCTACCACAACACTGAACTGAATTTCCAGATCCTCTGTTCAGTTCCCTCATAATTTTCTCTTATCTTTTCCATCAGAAACCAGCTTGGTGTGCCTTTTCACTCCCTAACTGATTTCTTCACAGGTAGCATTGCACAAAAGATGGCAACACAATCCTGGCAAAGTGCTTTCTAAGCCACAGGGATTTTGAATTTTCCAGTGTTGGCTTTAAGGATTCACAGCTGAGGTGGAAGCATGTGTACTTTTTACCTGACATTGCTGTTTTTGCAAGTGGTTGATACATATTATTTTACACATATCAACAGATAGTTTCCCCTACTCAAAGAAGGCAAATCATAAAATTCAGCCTTTGATCCCGTTTTGCCATGTGCTTCTCATGTCTTAGATGGAGTGATCCTATGGGGTGATTCTAAGTCTCTCGAGTCTCTGCATCTTCATTACTTCAAGACAGTTCCCAAGTAATAGAGGCCTACTATTAAACTGTCCATGTCATACTGGCTTGTTGGGTTTTGGGTGATTTTCAACAGCCATATTTGCAACAAAAGGTAGGAGACAGTGGAAGAACAGTTAAAGAAAAAATGAAATTGAAGTTATAAAAGCAAATTAAGTCCCCTGTTTGGTACTGGCAGGACATGTTTTGTAACCTCTGGATTCCCTATACTCCCAACCTGTTGGTGGGGATCACAGTACCTGTTTCTCCCGCATTCCTCCTTGCTGTTTCACAATTTTACCATAACTAATCCAACTTCTGCTATCTCCGCACTAATTAATAGCCTCACATGCAAATGAGATTCATTTTAATAACATACAAAGTTATATATATTTAATAACATAAAGTGAGGTGTCAACTTTGGTAAAGTTAGAGATCTGGAAGAAGCCATACAGGAGTCCTCTTCAGCTCCCAGAAGGAAACCCAGCCACTGCCACGCACAGCAGATTGCTAACAGTGTGCCATCCCATTTCTCTGCATATGCAGAGGAGACTCCTTCCCCTCTTTATCCACTCAATGCAAGGGAGCTACACACACTCACACTACTACACACTCATCCTTGCTTGATTTTTACTTTGCAGCAATAACACTGGCTACATATGATGCAAAGATGAGATTTGGAATGTCTGGGATTTGCTGCTATTTCCAGTTGAAATGTGGTTACACAACAAAGGATTCAAGATTAATCTGCTTGAAATGCTAGAGATGTTTAAGTGACAAGAAGCTGGGAACAATGATTTAGAAATGGCAGCTCAATTATGCAGCTTGGAGAAAAACAAGCAAAGACTGATATTGAGATTAAATGCCTTTAATTCATTCTATTTTGAACTGCAATTTGGATAACGTTCACTTCCTGGTGAACAGCCAGGCTCAGCTGCAAATAGTGCTGTCTAATGAGCAGTCTGAAGGCAGTTAACAAAGGAGATGAAGCAATCACTGCTTCAAAGGCTTTAGGCAGTTGCAGGAGGGAGACAGGAGGAGAGCAATACTCTCCTTGGGAGATTCTCCACATAGGTTTGACCAATTGAGCAAGACCAAATGTTCCCAGGAAGCAGGAGTTAAGTGAGAATTTCCTTCTCTCTCTTTGTACAGGAAGGAGGCCATATCAGAACCATAGACCATGAATAGTCATGATAAATGACTGTGTCAGATTAGTTCCCTCTACATTTGACAGGACAAGTTCATAGTTCATAGTGTGTCTGCTGAGTCTGTTTGCTCATTCTTCAAGGTTATGCCTGAACAGCTTTGACTTTTTCAGCTTTGCCAAGGCTGCCCTCAAGAGGAGACTCATATTCCGTAAGTGGAGCAAGCATCTGAGTGCAGGCCACCTCTGTAGCCTGCCCATACTTGGATGGTTTGGGCAACCAAACCAAAGCTCTAGGTGACCCTGTTCGAACAGAGACCTTGAACTAGATCTCTTCCATTTGTGCCTTCCAACCTCAACCATTATTCTATACCTCATGCACAAATTACAGAATCACAGAATCACATACTAGGTCAATTTGGAAGGGACCACAGTGGGTCATCTGGTCCAACCTCTCTGCTCAAACAGGGTCATCCCAAAGCACATGGCGCAGGGTTGTGTCCAGACAGCTCTTGAATACCTCCAGTGAGGGACGCTCCACACCCCCTGTGGGAAATCTGTTCCAGTGCTTGATCAGCTGCATGGTAAAGAAATTCTTCCTCCTATTCCTGTGTGTCATTTTCTGCCTGTTGCCTCTTGTCCTATTGCACGGCACCACCAAAAAGATCCTGGCTCCATCCTCTTGATACCCTCCCTTCAGGTACTTACTGTAGTGGGCTGACAGTGGCTGGATACCAGACACCCACCAAAGCCACTCTCACTCCCCTCCATAGCTGGACAGGGGAGAGAAAATATAACAAAGGGTTCATGAGTTGAGTTAAGGACTGGGAGAGATCACTCACCAAATACCATCGTGGACAAAACAGGCTTGAATTAGAGATATTAAATTAATTTGCTGCTGACAAAATCAGAGCAGAACAATGAGAAGTAAAATAAGACCTCAAAAAACTTTCCCTCACCTCTCCCTCCTTCCCAGCTCTACTTCCTCCCCTGCAGCAACTCAGAGAGACAGGGAGTGAGTGTTATGGTCAGTTCATCACACGTTGTTTCTACCACTGCTCAGGGAGAAAAGTCCTTCCCCTGCTCTGCAAATACATTTGCAATAGCTTTATAAAATTCTTCTTCTTAAGAATGTTGTCACAGAGGTGTTATCATAATTTCAAATTGGCCCAGCCTTTTCCAGCAGCACATCTGTCTTGGAGCCACCAGAGATTGGTTCTGCTGGACATGAAGGAAGCTTCCAGCCGATTCTCACAGAAGCCACCTGTAGCACCCCTGCTACCCAACCTGGCCATGCAAACTCAATACTCTTACATTCACTGATGAGGTCCCCTCTCAGTCCTCTCCTCTTGAGGCTGAACAGGCCCAGCTCCTTCACCCTTTGCTCGTAAGAGAGATGCACCTGTCCCTTAATCATCCATTGGTCCCACTCCAGGATCTTCATGTCTCTCTTGTCCTGAGGAGTCAGAACTGGACACAGCACTCCAGATGTGGCCTCACCAGAGGTGAATAGAAGGTCAGGATGACATCCCTCGAACTGCTGGCAATGCTTTTACAAAGGCACCCAAATCCACTGCCTATTTCCCCATTGCTCTTATAGTTCTCATAAGTTACTAAAAGCAGTATTCAGAGCAAGCATACAGACATTAAGAAAAAAACACAGCTCATACTGTTCCATTTTTCTTTCTGATAGAAATCACTCTCCCAAGATATTCTAAATTTTGCATATTTTAGCCCATTTACAAACAAGCCAACCACCTTCTGCCCAGGAGAACTTTACTTCTCTAATGTAAGATAGTATTTTCACTTTCTTTCAAGATAGCCTAGAATAGGAACAGTATTTGAACACCTCAAATTACAGTGCCTCAGAACACACATAAGTAATACCTCAGTGGTTAGATTTAAGGAGCTGCCTCCTAATGGGAACATATCAATGACAAGCTGAGGTATTCCTAATAAATCTATTACCTTGACACAACAGCAAAAATAGATGTTCTTCATTTCACAAAGGGAGAAACTGAAGCATCAAAAATCCATTAGTAATGTGTAATCAATGAGTCAGAATAAAGAAAAGGAAAGGAAGGATATCAGGAAAATCCATATGGCTGAAAAGAGTGAGAGAACAAAGAGATGGGAAAAGTTTGACTGAAAGACTTATAGTGATATTAATGTGTACTTACCCATTAAATGCACAGAAATGACACACAGATGTAGTATTTGGTACCTGCGTTTTTAACTGACTGGAAAGAAGTAATTATGTTTTCCTTGAGTCACTGCTAAATTATTTGTTTGGATATATGGGGAGGAAACAAACAAACAAACAGAAAATAACTCCACAAAACACATAAGTTCCTTGATATAGTATAGCACCCAGAAAAACAGCTGTTCATGGTTCTTAGCTAAATTCACTGAGAATGGTCCTGATTTTTGTTCCTGTTTTTTTCTGTTCCTTCCTACATAACTGAAGCCAGATTTTTAACCCTTGGAGTTCTACATGTGTTCCAGCAGTAACATGAATCTAAGACTTCTCTTTATAACATTCTTATGCATTTCAGATGAAGTGTGCAAAATCAGTGTTCAGTCAGAATTCCCCATCTGCAGGTGCCAGTAGCAGCATGTAGCCATCGTTTTACACAGAATGAAATGGTCACAGAAAGCCATAGAGACACATACCACACCCAGCAAGGAACAATTTGAAAGTATCAACAAGAAGGCCATGAATAAGGAGGAAACCAAAATGATACCTCTTGGAGTCTGTTGTTTTTAAAATCAGAAAGATATAGGAGTTATGACCAGAAGCATAGGAATATAAGGAAAATATTTTACCACATGTAGGAGGCAGACTGTGGAGTTAAAAACAGAAAATGATCAGGGAGACACACAGTCAGTAAAGCTGCACAAAAAAACGTTCCCCTTCTATGAAAATTCCTAAGATATTTCAGTTTCTCTTACTAAATCACAAGAAGTCAAAATCTAAAATGCATTCATAAGTTAAGCAAATGCAAAAAAAACCCCGTCTAGACAAAGAGATTGTTTTTTGATAATTTTGAAGGTCATGTTTTTAGAAGTGGCTTAATTTTACAAAGGAAAAATTAGTTGTCAAAAAGAAACTGGATTTGTTTATTTCTTTCAGAAGACTTAAGAAAGATGTCGAAGTTCACATAAAAAATGTGATGAATCTTTTCCCACAAGCAGGCTTTTTCTGAAAAAAAAAAAAGATTTTTCAGTGAGAAAAAGAGCCACTGAAAATTCTGAAGCAGGTATAGCAATCTGATTAACATCTTCCACATCTCAGACTATACTAAAGAGGTGTTATGAACCTGTAGATGTACTGACATTTTTTCTATGAGTGTTCTCTCTTTCCCCTTTTAACCAAAACACGTTTCTTGTATAATAGATGTTGTGAAGGCATTTCTGGACATTCACACACATAAAAGAGAGGTAACAAGAGGTGTAATTTACTCTTTTTTTCCTTCCAAATCTGGCATCAATGAAATGAAATATAATAAAAAGTTAATGCAACTTTGGTAACAACTACAACACAGATTGCTATAGATTAGTGATTATGGTAACAAAAAAACCCAACCTGGAGCCAAAGTAAAAAACTCAGCTGGAGCCATCTAGTACTTGAGAGACACAGACCCTCTAAATGCCAGTGGTCTCTGTCCCTCTTCGTTTCAATGTGAAAAATGAATGTATTACCCTATAGCTTGAATATATTCCATGTGTGGATTATAGTCTTGTAAAACAGTTCCATCAGCAACATTATGTCTTTGTTCTGGTATACCCAGAATAAACAGTATTCAGGAGAAGACACTGGACTATTCATTAAACTACTTTCAATCTATTTTATGTGGTAGTAATGCAATTCTTCCAAGAAAATATGTTTGTCTTCATTGCAAGTGTTCATCAGAAAGGAGCAGACAGTAGCTGAAATGCAATTTACAATAAAAGAATCAAAGTGGTTAATTAGGGTATGCATCAACCCTCTAGTGGATGTAATAAAGAAACATGCAGAGCAAACTAATAAAAAATTCCTAGGTTGATGCATATAACTCCTTGTTAAATTTTAAAGCTGTACATTAAATATACATTAACTGTAGCGCAGCTGCCTAAAAGAGGCAGGAAGAATTTCAGTTTGCATTGTCAGATTTTCTTTAGAGGATAGAGAAGCATAAAATGTGATCTTTCTCATGGTCATCAGAAACGGCAAACAATTCAACAGATTGGTTATTTTGATCCTTATGAGCAGCAGGCAGTCTGAGAACGTAGTAGCAGGATGGCAATTCAAAGCCAGCAGGTAGAAAATAAACTGCTCAAAATGACAAAAATTGAATAAATGTGTTGTCTAACCCAGTCTTCTTCTGTCAGAAGGTGACCCCCTTAGTGGATAAGAGAAAGGCTGTGGGTGTTGTCTACATAGACTTCAGAGAAGCCTTTGACACCCTTTCCCACCACATTTCCCTGGAGGAACTGGCTGTTCATGGCCTGGATGGGTGTGTTCTTTGCTGGATAAAAACCTGGCTGGATGGCCAGGCCCAGAGAATGGTGGTGAATGGAGCTAAATCCAGCTGGTGGCCCGTCACAAGGGGTGTTCCCCAAGGCTCCGTACTGGGGCCTGTCCAATATCTTTATTGAGGATCTGGATGAGGGGACTGAAGGCACCCTCAGTCAGTTTGCAGATGACCCCAAGCTGGCCAGGAGTGTTGATTTGCTGGAGGGTAGAACGGCTGTGCAGAGGGATCTGGACAGCCTGGATTGATGAGCTGAGGCAAATTGTATGAGGTGCAACAAGGCCAAGTCCTAGGTCCTGTACTTGGGTCATAACAACCCCAGGCATCACTACAGCCTCGGGGAAAAGTGGCTGGAAAGCAGCCTGGTGGGAAAAGGACATGGGCGTGCTGGTTGACAGCAGCAGAACATGAGTCAGGATGTGCCAGCTGACCACAAAGGCCAATGGCATCCTGGCCTGGAGCAGCCCTAGTGTGGCCAGCAGGACCAGGGCAGTGATTGTCTCCATGTACTCACAGCACTGGCAAGGTCAGTTTTGGGGCCCCTCACTACAATGTGTTTTGACATTGAAGTGCTGGAACATTTCCAAGGGCAACAAACTGGGGAACAGTCTGGAGCGCAAGTCTAATGAGGAGTGGCTGAAGGAGCTGGGGTTGTCTAACCTGTGGAAAAGGAGTCTGGTAGGGCTGAGGGCCAGATGTTATTGCTCTCTACATCTAAGGTGGTTGTAGCAAGGTGAGGGTCAATTTCTCAGTAACATTTATAAGCAACAAGAGATAGGACAACAGGAAATGTCCTAAAATTGCACCAGGGAAGATTTAGATTGGATATTGGGAAAAATTTCTTTGCTGAAAAGGTTGTCAAACATTGGAACAGGCTTCCCAGGTAAGTAGTTGAGTCCTCCTGCTGGAGGTGTTTGAAAAGGCATGTCATTGTTGCACTTAGGGATGTGGTTTTGTGGTGGACTTGGCGTTGTTGGGTTAATGGTTGAACTCCATGATTTTCTTTTTCAATCAAAATGATTTTATGTTTGTATGTTTCATATTTTCCTTATTTATGGCTAAATCTAAAGCAACACCAATGATTCCTTCAACTTCCTTAGCATTTTCTAACCCAAGCATTCAGAGACAAAGACTGATAAAATATTGTGCTGTAGGGTCATATAACAAAAAGATGTTTAGATGTTTTAGTCCAGAGCCCTTCTGTTGTAGTGCAACAAGCATTTACCCAAGACAGCCCACAGCCCACCTGTTCTGCACAACATGACACAAGCTGAAGGCGGTAGCAGAAGATCAAAAGTCACCTGCAACACATCACAAGTAGAAAATGATGAAACACCCAGGTTGCCTTAGGATGTGTGTGACACCCTTCTGTTACCCAGGAAAACATAAACCACATTCAACAATCCCTGACCTTCTGACCTGGGAAAACTTCCTCCTGCCTTCAGATCTTGTGATTAACTTAATCCTGACTCTATAAGTGCAGTACGTCAGCCAGACACTTCCAGCATCCTGTCTTGCAACCACATCAGAAAGATGACTTAATTTCCAGGGAAAAGGAGGGGAATGTCTCCTTGCCCTGCCAGCTGTGCCCTGACGTACTGGATCGCTGCGGTGCAAATGGAATGCCAACAAACAGCAGTGCCACATCCTTCCAGAACATCTGAGGCTTCGCCTGCTAGCTCCTATAATTACATTAACCTTCCTTGCAAATACCTCATTCTGATGACTCAGTGCTATTTTATGGTCAGACAAAACCTTCAAGTGTCTTTTTGCCACCTTCTCCTATTATGTTCAAAGTTTACTGCAGAAGTTTCCATTTGAAGTCCCTAAGAACATGTCTGTGAACAATGCACCCTCACATTTCTGTCCTTTTCATGACATTATTCTGTCTCTGTTTTTACTGATCCAGAGGGGAAAGGCATCTGTTTATTTCTCACTACTGATGGAGCCATGCTTTGACTGTCAAGAGCTTTGCTGTCTGTGGCCTCCAGAAGCACAGACCAGTCCCTTTCTGCAGGGATGTTAATGGATATTGTGTCCCATAGCTTTTTCACTCCTTCAAACAATAGCTCCCTGCAAGCAATAGTAAGTGGAGAGAAACAACAGAAAAGTGAAAAGAAATGAGAAATAAATTGTTTATGTTAACAGAGGGACTAGTTGGGGGGAGGGTTCTTAAAATTATTACTTTGTGGCTATTCCTCATTAAGTTTCCCAAAGTCCACATTAAATTTTCCAAAGCTAAAAAGGCGGCACATTTCAGCCATTTGTAGAGGGGTTAAAATCAGACAAATGTAGTAATTACCTTTTCACAGCATGGTGTATTGCCATCTTGTGGCTAGTTTACCTATACCATGCTGGAAATGTGAATAAGATAAGTGCAGTTTTCTTTTTGCAATGTTATGTAAGCATAACCATTTAAGAAATGTAAGGGAGGTTGATCACAAGTGAATTAAGAATCATAGAAACTGACAAGAAGCTACAATAACCTTAGTACCATTCCATCAAACTATTTCTCCTTTGTGCGTGGCTGGTTTTCTTCTCAACTATAACGTGAATATTAATTGCTTCACTTATGTCCTTCTTTCTTATTTTTTGCATTAAGTTTAATTAAATGTAGTTCAGTGACATTTTTTCTTATTTTTGCCTTTTAATACATTTTGTATTTGATTCTGAAAATAAAAATTCCTCTAATCAGATTCTGTGAAATTGTTGAAGTAAATTCAGCAGGAACATTGATGTGACCAAAAAGTAAATAACTAGCTAAACAAGCATCAACAAAATGCAAAGATAAAAGCTATATTGCAACAGAAGTGTATTAGTTACATGTTTATATATCCTGCTCAATAGAATGATTCTTTCCTTAGGTATATCTCCAGAATATCCACATAACAAACATCTGCACAGAAAATTAAATACAGTAAAGGGAAGGGATCTCTGCTCAGTAATACACATCAGCCCAAGACATGTCCTCCTGATCTTCAGTAGACTTGGGCTGGCACTTTAATGCTTTCCTGGATTAATGCCCATAAAGATATCTGTGTCAATTATGAAACTGTCCTGCTTTAGTGACAGTGAGAAGAATAAATGATAAAGTGACTCTTAGTGATTTCATCATTCCTTTGGTCTCACTCTCTTTCATAAAGATGTAAATCAGGTAAGACAAAATCAAGAGAAAAACAGTGGAATCAAGTGAAGTTACACTGGTAATAGATAAACATTAAAACAAGATAATTGCTCTCAGTTACTATTTAACAATCTCCCTTAGAAAATCTTCCGTATTTTTACGCCTTTTACACTTATTCTTATGTTGCCTGGATTTGAGTGCTCAATATTTAAGACACTTGAATTTTCTTCAGTTTGAAGAAGGTGACACCCTCAGTTGACCTGCTGCTTCCAAAGGTAGCTGAAGCAACTTCTCTGCAAAAGAGTTGTGAACAATTGCATACCTTCAGTGTCTGCATGGGGATTTCTGGGGGAAAAAAAATTAAATCTAACCAAAAAACACTCCCCAGATCCAAGCTCCCTCTTTCCTGTGGTGCCCTCCACAGTTGTGGCCAACTGTTTCATAGCAGAAACAAGAAGGACCAATTTTCACAAGCTTCCACATGGGAAAGATGAACAAACAGATGGCAGAACATGACCCTGGCATCAACTACTGTTCCCCATTGATAACTGTTGATACCAGCATGTACTTCCTAGAGCAGTTCTTAGACAGTCCTGCAGCTGCAGAACACAAAGCTCCCACTAAGCAAAAGATCATCCAGAAAAACAGTGATCTTCATAGGAAGCAGAGATGAATCACTTCCTTTTTATGGTCCTCTGCCCTCCATTTTGCTTCCATGGGAGATTGGAGTGCAGAAACAACCACCATGTTCATTTGCTGGGAAGGAGAGAAAAAACATGGAACTGATTTCCCGCCATAGTTTCTCATTCAACTGTATCACTTACAGCAGTTTAAACAATCCCACGCCTCCCTTCTCACACCCTCTTCTCTATCTTTGTGATGCAGTGCAAGTGGTTTTGCCCCAAACTAACAGACAAATAAAAATAACCTGTCTGAAAAATAACCTGCCAAAATGAACTTGGCTGTTTTGTACCTGGTCCCTTACATAATTCATTGCTCACCTACATGGGCAGTAGAAGAGACAGAAGAGGTAATGTGTCAGCAATTAGCCATGGAAACAGTAAGTGGGTAGCAGGTAGAACCTGCTTGCTTTCATTCTGAGTTCCTAAAATGTACATCAAGTTTCATCTATAGAGTCCTTCTTCCTTTTTCAGAAAGCATTAAGCTTTCAGAAAGCTGTCTCTTGAAGAGCTCAGGCCAATTAGGACTGTGTACTGCAATTTGGACAATACAGAGATAGAAAATATCTATACATAAATAGGAATTTCAAAATTGCCTTGGCACTTTTCTCTAATGGATTTGAACCTCTGTTTTGAAGTATAACTGTACTTGTGTAACAATTCCCAGGGTACCAACTCTATTGCCTGAACAGAGCAAATCCAGGTCCATCCATGCTAAAAACACAAGTCCCACAGGATTGCCAGTTTTCCCTAGATAAGCAATTAATTCAGCAGGTAGCAGCAGCAGACACTGATGTGCCCACACAGTGGGTTGTGTTCTACATAAGCAACCTCTAAATTTCACTCTCAACACTTAGATCATGAGAAGGGGAGGTGAAGCAGTTGAAGGGACTGAATTAACTTGTCTGTGTTCCAGGTGAAGCCCTGATTGCTGGTGTTAATAAAACGTGCAGCAGAAGGTAGCCATAAAATTTTAACTTTATGTATTTTTTGATAGTCTGCAAATAGAAGGGCCCTGGTCTAGGCATGAAGAAGACACAGCAGCCTCAAAAATAAGCTAAACTATGGTTCATATTTTTTTTCAACTATGAAATCCAAACCAGTTGGCAAAATGGATCAGCCACTAGAGTTGAACAGAGCATGGCTGGGGCCCTGCAGTTATGTTCAGTTTAGCTATGAGTTGTGCTGGGAAGCATTATGTATTTATGGTCCAAGTACAAGATGATGACACTTGGCATTTCCTAGAAGCTGATAGCTGCAGGTAGTGGCAGAGCAACTGCCTGTGATGCAGCAGTACTGTCAGTGCTGCCAGTCTTAATCCAGGGTGACTGCAGGCACCCAGAGGTTTGTTCCTGTCCCGTTTCTGCGTTTCTGCTTTGCATTTAGAGCAAACACTCCTCCCTAGATAACTGCAAGTAGGATGTCCCAGGAGCTGCAGGGAGCCCTAGCAGGAGTATCTTGAGGCACACAGGAATTGTCATCAATGACAGAAGGTACCATTCAAAGGAAAATGTGAAGTACATGTCATTTAAAGATGTCTCATTGGAAAAAAATGTGCCTTCATCTGGAGTTGCTGATTTCTGTCCAGAGAGTTAATCACTACATACTATGTTTGGATAATATAAATTTTATATAAATACCTTTCTTGATAAATTAAGCCCTTGAGTGCTGTTTTTTTTGGTGGTGGTGTTTTTTCACTTTGAACCTTATTAAAGGAAAAGAAGGTATTCATTGGACCTGGCAGATGACAAAGGAATTTATCCAGGCTGCAACCTCTTCAAGTCCAGCCAGTTTCAGCTTTCCTATTTTAAAAGCATTAGCCATTTACTCTGTGCCTGGTAGTCAGGGAAGAGAAACCATGGAATGCAATGAAATTACTTTACTTCTTGGGAGGCATGTGGAAGGAGATGAGGGTTTTAGTAATGACTTCAAAGTTGTTACCACATCATCTCTGATGCATGTATGAAGTTAAGCACCCTGGAAAATGCTGCACATACCCTCTGCGGAACGCAGGGCTGATGCTCTCTCGAGAAAACTGCCTACGCTAAAATCAGACCTGAAGAGCATCCAAATCACATAGACTGGGAGAGGAAATATCATGTAAGGAAAATAGGAGAAAAAGCACCTAAATAAGAGGTATAATTCAAGATCATTCTTGAAAAGTAAAGCTACTGGAAAACAAGGAAGGAGATCATAGACTGCGATCTCAAGGTTTTCATTAAAAGCAAATTCGAGATCCTGAAAGCAGATTTTAGGAATCAGAGAATATCTGTGTTAGTAATACTGTTAAAACTTTAAAGACAAAAATAATTTAATATCATGGGCATTTATAATGCTGTGCTTATATGTAACAATTTGTAGAAACAATGAAACTGATTTTAGGTGCATTAACCTGAGCATTTGAAATGTCCTTGCAACACTTCCTCAATTCAGTGGGGGGTTTCTGAGATTCCTCAAAAGTTACTTCAGCCATGAAAAAAAAATCCTGAAAACAGCAGAATGTTTTATATATAAAGATTGTTGAATCAAGGTGTCGTAGTGTTTGGGGCTTTAGTGTAGAAATTCAGTTTCACAAGATCAAGTCTGGCAAGACAACTGTAAAACTCTGTTGCTTCTAACAAACTCCCCTGATAACTCGAAGGAAAAGTTCTTAATTTTTCAACATGTTCTTGATGTATACTTTATCCTGAGGTTCTGCTGATAAAATGGTTGCATAACAGATGTAGATTTGCTCATGGTACACTGGAAGGCAAGGAGTGACAACACACTGGTTCCCACAAAGATTTTGCACCCAAATGACGTTTGTCACTTTATATTCCATATTTTTCATCCCACCACTCCTGCCTAGATGATGGATTGGACTCAACTCCTGCTCCAATGATGTGTGTGATGGCTCTAGCTGCAATGCAGAAGTAAGACTCCACAAGCACCTGTCACTTTTCTTAGGTTAGCGTTGCAAAATCAAAGGTGTAACCTTACCACAAACAAAACTACCGTGTTACATGGCCTTGATTGTCATTCAGTGTGAGCAGAACTCCATTATATCTATACTTACAATTATTATAATTTGGTTATGATAAACAAAGCTGTGAAATAAAAGGTTAGCTTTACATTATTTTTCTGCTTCTTGAAACGACACTTACTGCTGCTGGAATTCCATGTTTATCACATCCCACAGGCTGCCAAGCCAAATCTGCCCTAGTTTGAAAGAAATTATAAATTCAAATTGGTTTATGCCAGTCCTGACAACTTCACCAGGAATCTAAAAGCCCATGTGGTTGGCAGCATCACCAGGAAATGAGGTTTTGAAAGGCTTGCAATAGGAATCAAGTGAACAGGGCTGTAGGTACTAGATAATGCAGAAAAGACACCCATCCTTCCTCTGCTGAATGTTAATGGAGGGGGGGAAGCATGGGAAGGATGTTAATGACTGGAAGCTGCAGATGTGATTCTGNCTTTTTTTTTTTTCATCTTACTGTTCAACACAGAATGACCCCTTGAGTGCAATCCCAAACCCTGCTAAAGACTTCCGTCAATTCAGTAGGCTCAGTATAACACTTACTAAATTACTTTATTTCCTTCAGAAGAATGGAGACAGTCAGAACACTTTTTGACACCTTGGTGAAGTCATGAGTATCTCTAGTCAACTCAAATGCAGCTGCTTGAGACTGTATGTGCATTTCATTTTAGCAAAACAAATTGGTTTCCTGAATGCAATAAGAAGAGGTTAAGACTTCATTCCAACTCTGCATGCTAATACCAGGCAAAGAAAAATCCATGTCTGTAGAGAAAATGTAAACAATAGAATTGACGGTTTTTTTAATGACATCATTAAGCCATCCTAACTATATCATTATAATGTAACCAACATTTATAGAATAAGCAGTTCAGGACACAGTCACATCTGAAGCCTTTCCACTCTCTCCAGTCACAGTCAGGGAGAAAAGTTACACTGATGATCTAACTCCCCTGAAGATATCATGATTCACTGCCCAGTTATCCTATTAGAAAAACTCTATTTCTGCCTTCAGATTTCTAGGGTTTCTTACCTTGTTTTTTAACAGACTGCACCTTTAGAAAAGGAATAAATCTGCATCTGCTGTATTTACTTCAGCCTTTAAATGTCCAGGACTGTGCATAGTGACTATGGGAGGAGAGAGAGGGGGAGTCCATCCTGCAGTCCTTGGGAAGTAATCCTCCAGTTGCTTTGCAATACAGCCCCAGCTGTCCATGTTGCTCTGAGCTCTTTGTGCCCCAAGTGCAGCTCCTTTCAACCAAGTCCAGTGGTTTTGATATCATACCTAAGTAGGACCACTAACCCAGAGCACACCTCAGCTAAAGCTAAGATCTCTGCCTTCACAATGAGGTTGAACTAAAAAGAACAATAAATTACACCTGTTTCCCCAAGTCAAATGGCTTCTCCCATGTTAGAAATCTATGTTGCTACATCTTGGTGGCCTTTCCGTGGAGTTCTCTGCCATCTAATATGCCAGGCCTATATCCAAGGAAATTGACAACTGTTCCCTACTCAGCTCAGACTTCCTAGCCCATGGTACAAACATCCTCCATGGTGTTGACCTCCTCCAACGTGTTTCTTTTTGGCTATTCCTCAGTCTCTTGTCGCACTTAAAAACACAAAAACTGCCACACTGCATCAGGTTGAATGCCAGTTTAGCCCAGAACATAGCAATTATTAGCCAGTATTTCAGGGAACAAAGGTATCCCGTGATATAATAGAAGTACAGTGATAAAATAAATGCAGCTTTCCAGCAATTAGCTGTTTAAGAGCTGATATTTGGGAACTTTTACTGGACCACAATGCTTAATGCTCATAAAGTTGATATTTAATCTGAAATCTACTTTTTAATCCTTTTGGCTTTTTCTTGCAAAGAGTGCTATGACTTAATTTTGAATATTGTAAAAAATACTTCCTTTTTTTGTTTTGTTTTGTTTTTTTAATTCACTGTTGATAATATGATTTGATATCTCCTCAACCCTAAGGACAAAAAAATTGCACGTAAGGATTCTCAATTCACCTTCTCTAAACCATTTATAGTACTGAAGGCTTTTATCATATTATCTTCTCATCCATCTCTTTTTCAGACTGGAGAGCCCAAGTCTTTCTTTGCTGTCGTGTATCTTTGATCACCTTGCAGCCCTTCTGTATCTCATCTCCAGCTTTCTTATACCTGCCTTGAGGCTGCTGGGGAAGAACTGTACACTCCCTCAAGCTATGGAAGCACTGTGAGTTTATGCAGTGACATAAGAACATTTTCTGGGTTTACTCCATCCCTTTCTCAATAATTCATAGTGTTTCATTTGTTCTTTTGACCTCCCATGAGCCTGGATCAGATGTTTCCAGAAATCTATTCAAAATCACGACAAAATTTATCTTCTGGATAGTAATAGCTGATTTAGAGCCTGTTAATATGTATGAATAGTTCGAGTTATTTTTATTCCTTTTGCATTACTTTGCCCTTATGAGCATTAATTTTCATTTGTCATTTTATTATCTAGTTACACCATAATATGAGATTCTGCTACAGCTCTTTGCTGTCAGCTTTAGATTAGACTGTTCTGAATAATTTTTATTAGCTGCAATCATCTCAATGCAGTATTTATCCCCTTTTCCAGCTCTTTCCAGTGCTCATACTTTTCCCTTCTCTGCACCACATGCAGATTTTTCTAGAACATGGTCATCGCCCCCTTTTCAGTCCTTTTCTAGTCTTCCTCCTCAGAACACCATGAAAAAAAAGATGCTCCTGAGTCTCCCATTCAGTTAGCACATCTACAACAGGCTGTCTGTGTGGGATTCATCCCACCTAACTTTAGATGGTGACATCTATTCCTGAGCCAAGTTCTCTCTATAATCAAATAGAGAGGAAATAGGCAGTGCTACAGTGGAAGTGATCCAGCTCTAATGTAAATGTCTAAAATGCATCAGATGATTCATGTCCTGAAAGTATTTATTCCTCCTCATTGACTCCAAGGGAGTCTACAGTGAGTGGAACAGATGCAGATTATCTACGTCAGAGGCAGAGACATCAGAAATTAGGTGAGAAGAATCCTGCTTTTCCCACGCAGATTTTACTTGGCTGCAGCCACATAATTTTTCTGATGGACTAAAAATCCGAGAATCACATTCTTTAAAGACCTCAAAGCTGGAATAGGGGAGGATTTGCCTTAGCAGAAGTCTATAGGGCAGCATCTCTGTGATTTCCCACACAGGGAAAATGCAACTCCCTTTGCCCTGCATGCCACGTGGCGAGGGGCCCACGTGTAGCCAGGAGCTGGTCCAGCAGGCTTCCTAGAACAGAGAGGGCATAGCTGTGCACAGGCAGGATTTCACATGCCCTGTCCCCCATTCCTGCATTATCCTGGCTCCAGAATACCTAATGTCACCACAGTTACTGTCAGAAGGCTTTGATTTTCTGCTTTTTCCTTGGAAACATGATTTGCATCATTGCATCATTTCTGTAGCATTGTGTCTTCCACAGAAGGAGCAAGCTTATAATGGATATGTATACTCCAGCCTCTCTGCCCCATCTTGCTCACCATCTTTTCCATTGCAAATCACCTGTCACAGCAATCAAGAGTCATGTCTGGCAGGGCATCACTCACTTACAGCTTTCAGCTTGTTCCCTCCAGAAGTTAATGGTAAAAGCTACATTTCTAAAAAAGCAATGTTCCTACAACAGTCCAGTGAGGTAGCTCATATAATCCTATGACACTTGCTAAAGTTACCTCAGAGATCTGTTTAACAGGCAATAATACAAAGGAAAAGTGCTGAACTCAGAGTGTACAAAAAAAAAAAAAAAAGAAAATATTCTAAAAATACCTTATTCCTTTTCCTTTATGCAATATTCACCAGGGCACAAATATCCAGGGAGAGTCTTGTTCTAAAGCTTTAAAATGTTACTGCAAATTAATGTGCACTTACCCTTAAGCAACAGAACAAGTCTGAAAACATAGCTTATAAAAATACTTGTTCCTCTGTCAAGGAAATATTCACAAAACATAGCCTATAAAAAGTCTTTAAAATTAGAATTATTTCTTTTATCTTCAATTAGACTACAAGGCAATCTTCTGACCCTGGCTTGGATTAAATACTGTCTGAGATAAGAGCAATGAAGCAATAAGATAAAGTATAGTAAACAGACAATACTACTGCTTACCTCAGGAGAAACAGAAATATTGAAGATGGTAACAACACAATCTTTTATTCATTTTTATTTTACTATAATCTTCTTCACTACAGCTGAATGTGGAAGATCCATGTTGTCTCCAGACAGAAACCACTGTGTGTGTTTGGTGTGGAATTCTTGCCCAGAGACAGATGAGTAATGCCAGCCCAGGAATGGCAAAAGAGAGCAGCTATTCTCCCAAAAGAAAGCTTGAACCAAGACAGGAGACAGCAAAGGATTATTTAAGACTATTCCATGATAAAAATTACAGAATGTCATTAATCTAATTACCTAATTTTTAATCTAACATTTAACACAGTGTTTTCTTATTTTTCCACATGAGTAATGGGAGAGACTTTGCAAAATCGCTTATATACTCCCAGAAACCATCAGAGCAATGAGACAGAAAGCACTTGAATTCAGTGTAAAGCCCTACCAAATGCCTGATAACTAAAACTTTAAGAAACTATGACAGAGAGATGGAGGTTAAGCTGATATAATGAGATATATAAAGAAAAATAATGTGATTGCTGTAATAAACTGTTACTGTATGAAGGTAAAGTTCTTCTGTGTCCTGTGGTACAATATGGATGCCCCAGCTGAGTGCTAACCTCTTGTTCATTGTACAGTCAATGGAGAAAAACCAGATTTTTTGGGATATAATTATTTTTTTCTTAAATTAGACCCTTAAATTAGGACACAGCTGTGTAAACTCCACATCCAGAATCCTATCTTGTGAGCAGGCTACCATCCCTGTATTCCTAATGCTCATTTTTATTAAGGCATTTTCTAGCTATTATTGAATGCAAATGATGTGTCTCAAGAGCCTTTTTTTATCTTCTCGTTCAGAAAATCTCATTGAGCTGCATTCTTGTGTAACTGCTTAGGACCTGCACAAATGCTAATGGAACACTCTTATGCTTGTCTGAAATTGATTCCTCTCTGCTACGTAAAAGAGTTTTCCACCGGGCTCCTTTTTCCCAGAGTTATTCACAGAGTTTCTTCTTCTCTCAAAATTATTTTTTATCATAGGAAGTCAACAGACTTGCAGTTACAAGCTTGAATTTTGGCATTATTTATATTTTATATGCCTTATCTAGCATAAAATATATATGATAAATACTCTCCCTCATTGGAGGCTGTTTCAACAGTCTGAGGCCTGGCCCTTTTGGCAGCCCACAATGTGCCATGTGCCCCAGAGGCCAGGCTTCACCATCAGTATTAACAACTTCGATTTATGTAAATATAAAAATAAAATTAAATTTTTCCTTGTTTCAAGGGAGGCAACTGAAATCTAAATTAAAGGCATATAACACAAGTTTTAAGAATCCTTCTTTTGAGTTTTTGAAGATTTCACTGATGCTGCTTTTTTTTTTTCCCCCGATCACACAGATGCTGCTTTTCAGATATTGTAATACAGTTTACAGAAGTGGCTAAAAGTTTTCTCCTTTTTGCCTACCAGGAAATGCATTCATCTCATTTTAAGCACTTAATTCTTGAGTGTTCAGAATTAGTTACATCAGACAAAGTCTTGGAAAAGTTCCTTTTAACTACAGCAGTTCTGAATTTCACCCCAGGCTAGATTTTCAGAACAACTGCTGGTTCCTGACTCTGAGAGAGATCAGTGGAAGTATCAAGTGCTCAGAGAAGCAAAAAATCTGGGTCTAGATATAGGAACCTCAGGTCGAGCAAAAGCAAAGGCATCTCAGTTCAAGCACTACTTTTGAAAATCTGCCTGCACATGTAGGAATTTATCACTTTCAATGATCTAGTCATGATCTGCCCACTGGGCTGCAGAGCCTAACCCGTGAGATTTCTATCACAGTTACAGCTAAGGTAAAAAGCCAAAAATGGCTTTTTAATCAATACAGCTCTTGTAATTTGAGTGCTTTGGATTGCTCTTTGCAGCTTTACCTTACTCAGGCCAGACACAGAGGGAGGCAGAGGATCTTGACAGAGATCAATAATGTAGTTTAGACAAGGCATTACGGGAGCGTCTGTCTGGTTTGGTATCTCCCTCTGCTTTTCCAGAGGGGATAATGGGCTTTGACATCTTGCCAGCCCTGCCATCCTAGAGAAGAGTTCATTGCTAGATCAGCCCCGAGTGTCTCCTGTTTATCCACCATCAACCACAGCACTCTTAGGAAATTATTTCTCTCTGGTATTTCCATCCTGAGAAGCTACCTTACAATGCATAACACAGTGTTCTTACTTGCACAGCTTATGGTGATCTCCCAGGAAATAACTCCTGCATTTTTCCCCTATGCATGGGGCAAATGAGTAGGAAACTTTCTACCTATTGTGAGTATAATGCATATTTTTATTTTACTTCCCTTTTTTTTTTTAATTTTTGTGTCCCTGACTGTTATATATTATGCAGCAGTCTTCTGAAACAGCTACTTCCTGGCAAAGGGAAACCAGAATCCATTGAATAAATCCCTGATGAAGAAAAATGCTGAATTTTCTGTATTATCTCCTCGAAATGGTTTACAGTGAGCTTGAGAGCAAAATAGTATCAACAAAATTAACAACAGATGAAGAAAAAACTAAGAGGTGAAGTAAAGAACTGAGAGAAAATTTTTCTGGTGAGGTTTGCAGATAGCAAATTAAATGGAAAATCAGGAAAACTTCTTTATCTCACAGCATGTGCAGGAGGAAAACATTCTTGCAGCAGTACTTTAAAGGTGATGGTAAAGAGGAGAATGAAGGCAAATTCCACAAGAATAGCAAAAGTAAATGAAGAAAAACAGAAGCAAGTTTGGACATCTAGGTCCAGATGCCCAAACAGGTTGGAAGATGCCACGTTATCAGTGACATGCTACTGTGAAATCTATTTTCTCTGCCCTCCCCAATGCTCTTCACATCTTATGTTTTGTGACCACTTCCAGCACCTCACTGTAATAATCCCCAGGACCTCTTTGTCCTGCTGTGCCATTTCACCTGTTCCTGATGTTCCTGGGAACCCTGGGAGCTGTAAGTGCCCTCCCCAGGCAAGCCTACTGCAGCACCAGCAGGACCCTGGCACATACCTGCAGCTGCAGCTCCCTCACCAGCCTGTTTCCACCACGCTCTGCCCCATGCTCAGAACATCCTGTGTAAGGCAGTGTGCTGCTCTATTCTGTCATGCTTTTTACATATTGATCCACTTCTATTTCAAGCTCCCAAGAAAATTGCAAGGGGAAAAAAAAATTCTGCTTTTACAGTTTTTATAAAGATCTTTTTCTTCTGTCTGTCCCCTGCTATGCAAGGCCTTTGCTAAGTGGCTGATGTTCTTCTGAATATGGCTTTATACTTCCTCAGTATGCATAACTTTGTCAAAACTAGTGTGTGCTTCCTCCCAAAAACTCCTTGTTCTATTCTGGTTTGTTACCCATCCTCCTTCATGGCATTGCAACTGAAGTGAGTTATTTAGGGCAGGGACACTGTGTTTCTATTTCCATTACAGAAAGCTTACTAAGTTCTCCATGACTATAAAATAACAATTTTCCCAGGGACAAGGTTAGGGGGATCCAGAGAGGCGGGTCACTTCAAGTCCTGCGAGCCGCCCTTCTGGATGTTGTCATTCCACAAAGCATTCCTTCAAATGAGAATTTCTGTGGCTGGGTGCCAGAAAATTATGCAATGTCTGTAAAATGTGAGGCACGGAATGGATTAGTACTTTGTCTGTCAGCTGAAAATTTGGGTTATTTTCATGTTCAGGGATAAAGGTGGTTCAAAGAAATCGTGACGCTGCCACAAACATTCTGTTATTCTGTCTGTTCTGAGCTAACACTGAAATATCTGCGGCAGTGCTGCTTCTGTTCCACCACTGTGGAGGCAAAGGATCATTGCAGGAGATGCAAAAGTGGGACACACGATCTGCAGCACACTTAAACCCAGGAAGTTGTGCAATTAGTTTAATTCAAAGTGATAATTGACCAACTCATTACTATTCTAGGATAAAAAGAGCAGGAAAGATGGTTTGATGCTAACTATCTCAGCCACTTCAGGCTTTCTTGTTATTTTCTTTATATATTTAATTAAATACATTTGAAGGACAAATCTAGAGGCTAATGAGCTTTTACAACTCCCATTGAAATTAAAAGCAGTTGCACATGTTCCTGAGGTTTTGCAAGAAATATATTCTTCTCATAAAAAATACATTAGATGACCATTAAAGTTCTAAAACACGACAATAAAAGCAAATACGTTTATAATTAGTGCTACCCCTCATTCCTTAGACACAGGCTGGCGTCTCCACTACTCAATCAATGCTTTGCTCTTACTTTGTACTTTTTTAATTTTACTTTCATGTTAGCATTCAGAGTTCTTCTGCTACTATAAATAAGCAAGCTGCTATTACTGCTGACCGCAGCCTATGACATCCTCCCAAAGCTTCTTGTTTTCCTGGGTGTCAGACTGATCTGAAAGGAGCTGGTTACATGAGTGATGAGTGCTTGTCCTCATCTGTGCAAGTTGCTCTAGAATAAATAGAGGAATTTGAGACAGATTTCATCCTCTCCATTTAGGGACTTACAAATGCAAAACTATTTCATGTCAAAGGTAGAGAGTGGTGATGGTGCCAGATGATGGGACAAAGCCCAGTGGTACATGTCTGATTGCCCTGGGAGACAAAAGGCAGATTATGAAAAATGTTGGCAGCTCACCCCTGAATATACACTCCATGTCATGCAACTGTAATTCCAGTAAAATGTGTCATATTAAGGAAATTAAAAGTTGATGATTATATTGACAGGGGCACAGGAAATAAATAGATTATTTTAGTGGGCACAAAGATTCATTATCTTGCAAATCTAGACAAAGTACATTGAGTAAGTGTTGACAACATAAGTATTTTCATATAAATAGTGATAAATAATGCTGTGATATAGCAGTTGCACAAACTAATGTGTCTCTGCAGACCTTGAATAGACCTATAGGATAAACTTGTTTGAGCAAGCATATGTTTTTTCACAGTCATAAACACTGAGTGTGGATTCTGAGACGTAGACTGAGATCTTGGAAAGCATGAATGCTATAAATATTGTAGAGGTCCCAACATGTAATCAGCTAAATGTGTGTTGCCTTGTATCAGCAAAAAGGAACTTCTATTGCTATAGCTAAGGCAGTGAGTATTGCCATTGTTTGAGATCAAGGGAATTTCAGGCGCTTGTATCTGCACATCAAAGAGATATTGACAGATGGAACAGAGCTCAATGAAAGATTCAAGATACAGAAAATGTATTTTCTTGTCTCTCTCAGGGTAAGTGGTAAGTTCCAGTTTTGCTTGTTGTGAACTGATAAAGTGTCAGCAAGGAGCTGGAGACTGAAGGAAATTGTCACTCTTTAGGATTCCCTGATTTCCTATTGCAGGCAGTAAAGTACTTTACATCTTGTAGAAAACAGTGATGCAGGAGCACAGTCAAGAGAGCAAATCATTTGGAAGGGTTTTGTTCCTTTTTTGTCAGTATCTAGGTAGTATTTTTGTCAGCTACCATGAAGCTGACACTGAGCTGCACGAGTTATTGCCTCCTTGAATGGAGAAAGCAACAAAAGTACCACAGCTGGGCAGCTCCCCATAACAACCGTCATCAGAGCAGTGGAGAAAAATGAAGATATGAAGTTGCATTTGCAACATTATACTTCCATTCTTCTATCCCTGCACCGAAATCTTCCAACAGAGCCAAAGGAGTAGGAGATAGAAACAGAGGGAAGACTCTGGAGTCATATATCACAAAGGTACATCATGAAGGATGCAAAAGGGCAGGAATAAGAGGAAAGAAAATAAGAAACAGGCTTAAGGACATCTCATATTCTAGAAGAGTTGCACTGTTACAGTGATATTAGCATAGAAAGAAGAGAAACTTTTCTCAAGAAGTTAGAAATGTGTGTCTTTGATGGAGTCCATCAAAATTTCCTGTCTCCCAGCCCTGTCAGTTCTTACAGGGGTCAGAAAGGAATGAGGGGCTGAGGATTGTAGCAAGAGCGATGTTCTTGGCTATCCTGACACTTCTCTCCTCTCTTCTCTTGGTCTCAGTTTCTTCTTGTATTTCCTCTGCACGCCTCAGACCTCAACTTTGTGTCTCTAACAGAGTTATATAAGTCACCCATCTGGAAGCAGCATGTTGAGCAGGCAAGGAAAGGATGCTGCACTTTGAAATTTAGATACAGAAAAAAAAAGTAACTCAGACACTGTGGCTGTGAAATATTGGCTGGTTTAATTATTTTTGACACATGCTTTCCCTCAATTTATTGAACAACTATGGAAAATGTATCTACTCTTACACCTTTACAGTTACTTTGTAGGAGTGGTTTTAGCTCTGTTTTTCAGTATTAGACTTCTCTGACTGATTGCTTTCCCACTGTCTCCTTTCACAGTAATGAGACTCTATTTGCAATACATATCAACATGTTTACTGTAATTATATGCATACCAGTACAAGTAAGACAAGGCTGAGAACACATGATCTGCTTTTGTTTACTGTGTTTTTCCTGTTTGCTCTTCTGTTCTTCTGGCCCTCAAATGTGATGCTGAAGAATCTTTTCCTTTAAGTGAGACGTGGTAAATTCTGCCCTCTTTTACCACAAACATAAGCAGGGCACCAATTTCCTTAGCTCATATTCTTTTATCTTCTGCCTTCCCAGGTTTCCTTTTGCCTCAAACCAAGCCCTGCAAGGACACAATCATTTGTCCATCCAGGTGACTCCCAGACCAGGATTGTTAAGGAAACCAAGCAATTGCCCAGCAGCAAATACAGTATCTCTGTTGTTGTCAACCCTTCTGCTTATTTCAAATACACTTAAGCAAAGACAAGCTACTTAAAGGAAAAGCAGCTAAGGAAAGATAAGGTGTCCATAGTGGCACAAAGGAAATTTTTTTCTGAAATAAAGTGCTACTGCTTTCCAAACACCTGCACAACAGCCTCAAAGGAAAGTTAATAAGCAAAGGCAGAGGCAACAGCTGGGAGAGAGAAGCCAGTGCTGTGGGAGAGAATTTAATAGATCCTCACTCCCTACATGGAGAGGTTACCTGTGCTCTTCTTCCAAGTTCTTCAGGTTCACTTTCTCAAATTATGTGTTCTATACTCTTGGAAATAGCAATAGTGACTCAGATTGCTGAGGACTCTGTCTTTGCTGTTGTCTAAGTGTCTACATACTGAGATTTGCATTTCTGGCACAGAGCTTGGAGAAACTTTTCCAAACAATGGCTAAACGATGCAGCTGCCTGTCAGTGAGAGGGTACAATGAGTGAGGGAGAATTTCAAATCTCTACAAGCTGAAAATTCTGTTGGCATTCTTCTGGCTTTTTAGTGTGTTTTAAAATCTGTTTTATGTTAGAAAAAGGATCTGTCTCATTGGCATATTGGCATAACAGTTTTGTGGTCTCAAGATAGTAGTTAAGGTAGAATATAGACACTATCATGATTATAAAATACACAAACATTTATTGGAAAGCTTGGTTTGAGTAACAATGCATTAATGAATAACAGAAATAACTCTTGAGGGATCACTTATCAACGCAAAGAAAAGTCAAAATATTTGGAATATAGCATACTTCTTTCATACTTGTCATTAGTGCAAGTCCCATCAAGACTGCTGAATTTATTCTGAGCTCTGGTAACAGATCAGATGATCAGAGTAACAGAACTATTTCTCATTGCATGGACAAGCTCTTACAAACTAAATCTTAAGAGTCTGACAGCTGATTTCAAGACAATTACCCTGGAGACTTCCCTTCACTTCAGGAACTCAGTTCTCTGTTGCATATAATTGAGGCAAAGTAATGATCCTCCTCTGTCCATTTTTCAAAAGCCTTGAGAAATGTTTGATTGGACAAATTTGCCCCAGTATATCCTAGGATAAATCTCTCTCTTTTTTTCTCTTCTTTACTAGAGAAGTGAAACTATTCAATAGTCTACATTGTCATGTGCAAGATCGTGTTTAGTTCTGAGCTAGGTTCATTGAAAAATACTAATACTTTAGTCAGATACTTTGATCAATGGCTTTTCTACGTTGATCAGAGGAAAATTTTCCTTTACAACTTTCAAATATGTTGCCAAGGCTAATGTGATTTCATAGCCAGGGATAAGTTCTTTCCAGCTCTAGTTCTCCAACATTCAAATATCAAAACCAGGCAGTAAACTGTGTATGGGCAGTGATGTTCTTATCTGAAAATAAGGGCTCACCAAGAGCATCTCCAGAGTGGGCAGTGGTTCTTTGCTTCATTTTTTTAAAGGTTTCGCGTAATAAGAAACTGAGTCTTCCATGAGGATGTGATTTCTACCTACCTTTCTACCTACATTCTACCTAAACTACACATTGAGGAAACCCTGTGCCTCAACTCACACCCACTCCATCCAACTGGTTTTCTTTTCCAGTTCAGTAGTCTTCCTTCTTATGACTGTCTGGTTGATACTTCTCTTCCTCCTTTGAAAATCACATTTTACCATGAAACTTCCTGTGTTTGACACCAAATATTAGCTGACAAATATTATCCTACTGCTGAATTATTCAATACTCTTTGGTATTGATTTCTTCTTTATTCCTACTCCAGCATACAATTATTTTGTACCAAGCCAACATCATCATCAAGATTAGGAGGCAATTCTTAGTTTTCTGAGAAAACTAAATTTTCTTATTTTTCTGGCTGGCAGTTACTTTCCATGGACCTTACTAGCCTAATAGAGAGAAGATCATGCAGTCTGACATAGTCATCTTAGGCAGTAGCAGTAATTTTGATGCAGTTGCATTGAAAACTGACATGTGCTGTTCTGTAGATACCAAAATATTCATATACTCTTTATTAAAATTCTGACCTCAATTTTTACTTCAGATAACAGATGCAGCATGATCACACTATGTTTTTGCCAAATATATTCTCTATATGATCTTCATTAATACTAGAGGTCCTTTCAAGCTTCTGTATGAAATTACAAAGCACCAGTGAGAAGGAAGATATAAAATATGCCCCAAAAATGATCAGGCATGCCAGCAACCAGTCTATTTATCATTTTAAAGCTAACTTGTTGACCCTTCTTTCAGCCATCGCTTCTTTCAAGCTGTTCAAAATACAGAAGCAATGAAAGCAAATCTCCTGAGACTGACTGTGTGCCATGAAAGAAGGCGTGTAGTAGAGGAAACAGTCCAGGAATACATGCATATATGATATGACTGCTGCTGTCTTAGGTGAGATGGGCAGAGGTGAAGTAAAATGGGAAGAATAATTTAGAAGAATTTAAAAAAGAAACTGTGTACCTGGAATACAAATGCTAGAATATGTGAGCTGTACAATCAGGAATCCATAGCCCAAAGGACTTGTCGGGTTTATAAGGTTACTATTTGTAAATCATGCATCTCTCACATGCTCTCTCAAATGAGGAGATTACAACTGTAACCAGAGATGCACTATGGCAAGTCTCTGATTTCTTGCTTCTGTGTATTTTCTTGTCAGTCTGCTACACTGAGAAATTTAAGAGCTTTCAAAAACATGCTTACCCGTAAATTAATTCCAAGGCTAATTAACTCTCTCTTCACTTGATTAATGGGGGTGGTTTGGAACTGGTAATAATGTGACAAATAAAAGCAAAATTATGATAAGCCAGCCACTGTGTCCTTGAGACAGAGATGTCTAGTGAGAAACATGTTCTGAGCTTTAGGAACCCAAATAGGATAGTCAGAGAGCATCTTTCAAAACCTCTTGCCAAATGTCGGCAATGATAGTGTGAGATGACTGTTTCCAGGAGATGAAACCTAGTTTTCAAGTGGCTCATTTGAGAAAAAAAGCTGTAATGTACCTTATTCTCTGTCAGTAGTTTCTAAAGCAACATATATTTAAATGCATGACCTCAGTGAATGCTGAGCAAAGGGGGCTGGAAGCCAAGCTTCTACAGTAATTTTGATTTTCAATCAAAATGTCATTCTGCTCTTTCCAAGCAGCTATGTTTTTCTTTAATGATTGATAGTATCTAACTGCAAAGACTTGAGCTATGTCCAGGAATCTTCCCTAGTACTCCCCAGCATGCTAAGGAATTTCAGTACTACAACAAACAATTTTGAGAAGAGTTCCGCAAAATTTTTTTGCTTCAGTGTATAATTTCTGCCACTGGCAACCTTTCTGTATCTTTATAAACTGACACAGATTTAAGTTTTTTCTGAAATAAAGAAATAAATTTCTGTTTGTTTTCTGAGCTGTTGTCCATTGACTGAGATCATTTCTCACTGAGTCCTTCTATAATCACTATCCTCCTAAGTATTGATGTCACAGTTTAACAACAGTTTTATAGCAAACAGCATTACTTATGCCCTTTTAAAGTAGTGAAATTCTCAGTGAACTTCTCCACATGAAATTTCATCCTCAAGCCAGAAAGAATAAAGATATTGGAGCTGCAGTAAGAGGACACTGGGGTTTAAATTTACAGCCCATGCAGTCACTGTAACTCAGTCATCATTGCTGAGCAAAGAGCAGTGATTGATTCTCTCTGGGAACTGGCTACGAGACTCCTGTGAAAAGTCCCTGGCACCACTTAAATGTCTTCTGAACTCTATTTAATGCTATCAAACATTAAAGAAAATATTGAAACGGGGAAATTACCAATACCCTGGTTAATGTTGGGAGACAGCTCACTTCCCACTACCAGAGCTCCAGCAGAGCTTCTGCCTGGAGACGGTTTCACTCCATATGCATCACAGAGCATTAGTTCACATTTACTGTATGAAGATCTCTGTACCCCAGAGTCCCCAGGAAGATTGCAGGAGTGTAAATCCCACACTAAATGTTATATAAAGACCCCTCAGAAAGACTGCCAGCCTCTTGCACCTGCCTCCTGAAAGAGGTGTGTAAGCAAGCAGCCCTGGTGGAATGGGAAGCTTCATGCAGGCAGCTGAGATGGAAGTTCCCCAGGCTGAGCACTGGCAACTCCCAGGAGCAGCCCTGGGGCTCAGGAGGACGCAGAGAGAGGCCATGGGCCAGCGACATGGAGGGTGGCCAAAGACCAGTGTCACCAAGACCATGCAGAAGAGCAAATGGCAACACCAGAGGTCTCTGAGGAGTCCCAAGGAAAGAGTGTGAGGCAATGCACTGGCATCTCCCTCCAGTTAATTTTGCTCTGTGCACTCAAATACCAACTTTAATACATAGCAAGAAACAATTTGGAGAATTTATTTAATCTGGTTCTCACAGTTGGTTTTGGGTGTTGTGGGGTTTTATTCTTGTTGGTTTGATTTTGATTTTTTTTTCCCAGCAAGATGATTTCACAAGAAATTAGAACTCCAGAATGAGAAATACTAGAAATGTTACTGAAACCAGATGAAGTATTTGAGTTCAGTTCAATTACCCAGATATCTATAACCTCTACTCTTTTTACTGGAGGTTTAGGAGGTCCACAGAGAGTATACAAATTTCAATGAGTCAGAAGATAATTATCTTCTCTATCCAAGTATCCAAGTATCCAAGCTTCATATGTCTTTAGTTACCAGCATAAGCAACTCGTATCTTGTTCTCCTACAAAATGTAATATCCTGCATGAAAAAAACAGCAAGATTTAAACTTTGATCTCCAGGTTGTTCCGATAATCCAGAAGATTACTCAGAAGAGTGGTAGATGCTCACTCTACTGAAATACTAATTGCATCTATATTCCCTGATGCCTGTTTTTTAAAACATTGCCTGAAAAACCAAGCTGCTGTCAGTTGTTAGTGCATGGCCAGCTTAAAATAACAGCAGTCTTAAGACAAAAATTGTGCTGCTATTGTAAAAAAAGTAAGTTCAGTAAATGGCAAATTGGAAGGGGTGTGCCATTAGGGAAAACTGAAGATGAAAAAAAGTCTGGTCAATTCTTGTTTAGTAATAATTTTTGAGCAAGACAAAATACTCTACTGCGGTGGATGTTAATTACTGTTAATAGTAACCACAGTGGCTAAAGAAAAAAACATTAAACCAAACAAATAACCCCCGAACAAATAAATCGAACATCCAAAACTTCCAGAAAATAAGTGTTTTGCAGTAAAACAAGGGAGGATGGAAATAAACAAGCCAAAATCATGGTTTACAATAATATTTGCTTTGTGATATCACTTTTTCAATGTTACAGTGAAGAAATGAGGTTTCCCCCTGCCCAATCAATTCTTTTTGGCCTTCCTTCCCTGCCTCCACCGCTATACCCAAGAGTGACACCCAGTGATCCACCCACTTGGAGCTGTAAAACCAGAGCATCATTCCTATTTACCAGATGTGTCATCTCCAACATTTCCAAATGGACTCAATCCTCCTGTGAGTAAGGCTTTTGGAGTCTGTGCTCAGTATGACACTGCACTGACTATAGGGAAGCCTCTTCAGAACATATGATGTATTTGTCCCTGGCAACATAGTGCCGAGTGAAAACATTAAAAAATAAAACCTCTGCACTTATGCCACCCAGCTCCAGATTTTCCTCTAATTCTGACTAACTGGGTATTTAAAACTGCTTCTTAAGATTTACATTCCTGTCCATTAGAAGTTTCTGAGAGACAAGACTATGCCATTTTCAAGGCAGGCTGAACATCAGATCTATGCATGTCAGGATTTCTTTGTTACACCTGGATGCCTTCACTGGTAAGAACCTGAGTTACTGCATGTAATGAAGTTAATTCATGTGTATTGACATTGTAGATTATACAGCACATACACACAATAATCTTTAACCATCAAGCAATTGAACTAGAGCTGTTGCCACATTTCTGGATAGCCAGTAAGAGCTCTTGGAAGATTTAACTCTGTAGTTCTATAGTAATCACCAAGTCCATGACCTCTTAGAAGGTATCTAAAAGGTAAAATTTCACAATTAATAATCTATGTATAAAAGTAGGATTAGTAGAATATTCTGATAAATTGAAATCTCCAGGCTTTTCACACTTATATGTAATAATGTTCCAGTATAAAAAATAAAAAATAAATTAAAAAAAAACCCCACCAGCCAATTTGTTACCTAATGTCATGTCTAAAGTAATAGATAACTCCATGATTATTTTGTAGATATCTTCTCTTTCCTGGCTCCCTTTGCTCACAGATGTTAGTATAGAAAAGGATATTCCTTCTGCTAATAGTTTCTGTTTGTTTTGAGGATTTTGGAGATATGTCAGGAGTTTAACACAGTTTGCTCATAATTTCCCTACAGTTTTGCATCTTACATAGCACGTAATAAGACACTTCCATGAGGAGAATCTACCTTGTGGATTTTGCATGGACAGTAGGCTTTCCACCAGAAAGCCCAAATTATTTGAAGCAGTTGCAACACCTACAAGTCAGCTACTGATCTTGATTTAACAAGTATATACCAAGTCCATCAGAACTCCTACATTTTTTTTTTCTCTTTTTCATGGTAATTGTTTTAGATTTGGCTGAAGGTGCGATCCTGTTCTGTTGAGGCAGTTCCATTCTGACACAAGAACAAGAGGATTTATCTCCTGCATCATAGAAGGTTTACCAAGTGACTGAATAAATGGGAGCAGGCAGGAAATGAAGCTGCTGTCGAGTCAATACACATGTACCAAGGAATGAGTGGCTGTTGCTCACACAGGTATGAATAACACATTGCGATGCCTGTGCCATTCCACATTAGCCCAGGATGTTCCACATGCACTCGTGGTTATGGTAATAGGAACAGATTGTGAGTCAGAGAAAAAGTTGAGTCAGAATGAATATGTGAAGTGAGTAGAAAGGAATGATGAGAGCCATTAACTTTGCCTGTGAAAGGTAGTAAGGTGAGACCAGTCAAAGAACTGCAGCAAATGGAGCACCCAAAGGGCAACCCGGTAAAATTGCCAAGATATGTTGGCAGCTGAAATGACAGCTATTTCTGTTATCCACAGCAGTTACATCTGCATGTTACAGAAGCTCAGATGGCAGTTTATGTGAATCGTTTAGGTACTTTTTGTTGACATTATTTCCCCCTGCCCTTGTTTTCATTATCTAAGACCTGTTTGTACTGTGAATAAATAAGGCAAAATATAAATGCTTCCCCATGGCAAGGTAGGAAGTCTATAGGAGTGCTCTCACAGACTGAGTATATGAAGGAGATACAGCTACTTGACTTCTTGATATTTGATTTATTTCACAGAGCTTGAAAAAGCTGGAATATTGCAATTTAAAATGCAACAGGGAAAATGTGCCAGAGAAACTTTCTGTAAGAAAATGAGACCAAAGAAAATCAGATTTCCTTATTAAGATATCCATGATTTTCTGGTTTTTATAATTCACAGATATGAACCTAGTGTATATAGAGTATTTTAGTGCTGCATCTCGGATTTAATTAGGGTTGTGTTCAGGGACAGAGAAATATTTACAAGATGTCAGTTTTATCATATCATACTTCTTTCCGTGTCTTGGGTTTCAGTCAATAATTCTGTTAACAAAACAGTTGTCTTCTCAAGATGAACTTGAAAATAATTTCTTGCAACAGAAATCAAATTGACCAAAATAATTTTCAAATCCAAAATTAAGATAAGCTGTATTATGCATACATACTGCTGAGCTTCAATAAGCCAGTATGACAGGGGGAAAAAATTTACCGCACCTTGGTCATATAGAACTCACTCTAAATTTTTTTGTGTTAAAAATATGTAAGTTTGGAAGACATTATAAAACTCAGATCCGTTCAGATGAATTAGTTAAAGAGGCTTTCTTGCTGAAAAGACACAATTTGCAAAAAGACAATCTATTAGGCCAATTTACATCACTGAGAAAACAAACAAGCTTTCAGGCACAAAAATACTTGTACAGGTCTGAAACAATAGAAACATTTTGCAAAGGTAAACAAATATAGAACAAGTTTCTGAGTTTAAATTGACTACTGAGTATTAAGATATGACAGAAAAAGTTGCAGGCAGCAAAGGTAGGAAGTGATCGTGAAGACAGATGGTGATTTTCTCCTGTGGGTCAGAAAGCAAAAAATAAACATGACTGGCTGAATGTGTTTAGCTCATCCTGACAATTAATACTTCACAAGGGAAGGCATTAGCATTGATTTTTTTTCAAATATATCCATCACAAGGAGGAAAATGCCATCAAGTCTTAACACAAAGCCTGGGTCCAGACTGGTTAGCCGACCCAGGAAAGAGGATGAGTGAATTTTTTATTAATTTTTGAACCTGACCATTCAAAGTAAAATATTTTCAGCTTACTCATGAAATCAGCCCCAGCTCACACCTATGTGTTATTCCATAGTTATGACAATATAGAATAAGGTCTTGCAGATGGTCTCTAAGCATAAGAACAATCCTATTGATATCACTGGATGAATTACATGTTTTAATTACATGAAGTACATGTGTTGTATTATCGCAAATTTTGAAGACTATGTAAAAACCAAGAGCATTTTTTTACTTCAGCAAATTCAGAAATGTCTAGAAGTTAATTTTAAATCAAAGCAGCACATTAGAAGTTAAAAGGCCATGATTGTCATCAAAATTGTAATCAAAACTTTTGTGTTGATATCACAGGCCCTCCCTACCTGAATTGACAAAAATTGAAAAGCTTGTTGACAACACCAAAAGAAACTCCATGGGCCACATCAACAAGAATCCTCTGTCTGATCTTAAAACAGCTCTTTGGAGTGATTTATGGAGGGTGAGAATGGTGGGGGGGGGACAAAAATGAACACCCTCCAGTCAAGACACAGCAGTTTCAGACTGGGAATGCTTCTTGCTCTCTGCCACTGAAAATCCAGCAGCCACTCCAAGGCAGGGAGTCTGGCAGAGGACTGCTGCACAAGGGGTTTGGGTCTGGCTGCTCTGCACTGCTGAGTGTGTCCTGATCCTCACAGCAATCAGCCCCAGCTGGATCCCAGTAGAAGCTCTGCAACAGCTCCCCAGTCAAAAACAACAACAATAATCAAACCATATTAATTTTTTTTTCAAATGCCAGCCCATTCTACAGTTTATGGTGTTTGCCATAGCATATGAAGCTCCATATGTTGTTTTTTGTACCATCAACTTTGAATTTGTCACTTCTTCATGCGCTAAGTCTCTTTTCTTTTGTGTTTGGATTTTGTAGTATCAACCACATCTGAGATCTTCTCTGTCTGCTGCCCCACTTATGAACAGTGCTGTGCAACATGAACCTTTTACCAAGATGGTCCAGGCCTCTAACCATCTTCTCTGATCCTTGTAGAGGTACAATAACTATCATCAGTAAACTTATTCTGAACCAGGTACATATTCTTTAATGGTAATTTATAACATTTATGCACCAAAACCACCAGTACCACCTGTCATCAGAAATAATGCATTGATAACCCTTTTGGTCCGTTTCTCCATTCAGGTTGCTTTTTATTTTCTGTTTTCTGATCCCAGGTATTCTTCAGAGAGTCTAAGCATCCAGAGTTTTACTTCATCCATTTGGTTTTGTTTTTCTAATAGCACAACTGGCTGTGGTATGAGAACTCAGCTAATACCATATGACTTTTCTGAGAGCATCTTCAAGATAACTCATCCAAAAACTCTCTCTAAAAAAGATGCCTTCAGCCTTTTCATAAATTTGGGGAGTTTTTTCCTCTCTTGGTCTTACAAAATCTAATCATGAAATTGCATTTTCAGTCTTATGTCAGTTTTTGTAATATTCTAAAATCCAAAAGAGAAGAAGCCATTAAACAGGAAATTAAGCTTTTCTTTTTCATAAAAAAAAGAAAAAATCTGAGTGTCTTTTGGGTATTATTGTCAAGCAAAATGCAAAGTCTAAAATGAAATTGAACTAAATAGCCTCGCCAAATTATTTAGAAGTGGGATGTTCCTTTGTCATCATCATCCCTAGAGTCTTTGTGACACTATCAGCTAAGTCTGCATATGGTATGTTGTAAATAAAGTATCACACAAATGCTTTTCTTCCTGTAGCAGAACTGAGTGATTAATGCCACTCTGCTGTGCTCTTCACCCTTCACTTTAATGAGTCATGCAGTCTGGATAATGGTGGACCCGCATCCTTTTTGGTTAGGGTTGTTTGAATACTTGCTAATTTTTCAGGGCCACTACAATCAGGATGTTACATATTAAAGGAGGAGTGCAAGACTACAGCTTTTGACACTCTCCCACCTTAAAAATAAATTCAGCAATTATGATAAGATGAAATCATCTCCTGTTTTTCTGTGAAACTGGAGAAAACTTTGTTGTTATTTTTTTAAAGGGAAAAAAAAACACACAAACTGGTCTCAAAATTACTCCATTAGGAGTTTTGGGACAGAGTTACCAACAGAAGAATTCTACAGGCTCCTTCTCAGTCCAGGAGCCAAATGCTCTGGATCTGGAGCAAGAAGGAGCACACGCTGGCAAGCAGGCAACCATTGCTGTGCCCTGAGTGCCAAAGCAGCTCCCCTAGTCTTTCCACACCCTCAATGGAAGCTTTTACAGACAAAAGTCTCCCTTTCCCTGCACCTGCCTCAGCCCTGCATTTGCAAGGGCAGCCTCCCCTCAGACTTGACTCAGGCAGGTACTTGACTGCACTCAGGACTAAGGCTGAGAGGGCTGATAAAGACCTTTGACATTTCACAGCTCTAGAATAAAAAAAGAGCCAGCTACACTGGACCCTTGGCACTTAATCCCATCAACTGCTAAACTGAAGTGGTAGCCTGGGGCAAAGCAGGAAGCATCTGTAGCCTCATCTCAAACCTACATTGAAATTCAGTCCCTGGAAGCATAAACATCATGCATTGTTTTCTTTGGTAATCTGTGTACTTAATTAATATCTGACACTTCCAAGCACACACTCTCCAAACACAGATCTAACCACTAACAACAAACAGAATATACCTTTTCCTGTATAGGCCCTCCTTTTGCTTCATGTCAGTAGTGGAAACGGGACCAAACAAAGTCTTACTGTGACTTTGCTTGCCATGATTGCCAAGGTTACTGCTTATCAAATGCAGATGTCTCTATCTACATTACCTGAAGTGTTTCTAGACCACAATCTCATTTACTCCAACTAATGTGAATCACACAGAATATCCACTGCTTCTCAAGGGTCTTCATAAGATGTCTTCATACTAGTCTGAAATGCAGATATCTAATCTTTGAATCTCACTCAAACTGCCATCTCCCTACCTCAGGGTTTCCACACAGCTCCCTGTCCACAAATGAGGCTGCTTAGTCAGCCAGGTCAGTGACAGTCAGTCACAGCATAACCACCAACAGGCACACTTAAAAAGTTTTCTAAATAAACTTCAAGCAGAGCTCTGGTAGAAATTTGACACCCTTTTTTTTGATACAAGTATTTGAGAGGATAAAATGTAAGAGGCCTTACTTGCAAGGAAACTTTTTACAGAGTGAAATGCTATTTTATTTCTTACAAAACTTTTGCATTGAGAAAGAGACAAGTTTTCTTTTTCATGTCTCCTGAAATGTTAGTTTATACCACTCTAGAATATATTTCTGAAACCCACTGCTATTAATTGCTCATTGAGAGAAACATAGAACTATTGTTTGTAAAGATACTGCACAGACTTGTAAAATTACCATTCTCTTGTTTTCTGTTTCCTATTTGAATTTAGAAAGAGGATTGGGCCATGGACTATGTATTTTGAACAATTCTCAGAAGAGGCATTTTCAAGTACACAGATGAGGAGATTTTAGCAAACATTCGATCTAGCTGCAAAGCTGGTCAGCGCAGATCCACACTGAACAAATGAAACATCAGCTGGCTGCTTCAATTTAGTACAGGGATTTTGAGAGCCTAGCAATCAAAAACCTGAAAATATGCCTAGAAAAACTTAAAAGAGTCCATAGCAGTCCACAGACTATTAGAAGGTTTCTACTCTGGCTTCCTTTCATCCTGACTTCTGATTTTCATCCAAAATGTGAAACTGTTAAATTTTACCAGGAGACAGACCGGGGTGGTTTTAATGAATGATATCATATATATACACAGAAAATGAAAGGATATGTCTACATGCTGTAATAAGACATAAGAGATAGATCTTGCTCAAATTAACATAAACAGAGATAGCTCTGGTGGTGTAGGTTGCCCCTGTGTTGTGCTTGAGCTAATCAACCTTGTGGAGAGTAGATGTCTTTTCACATGGAGACTATGTTTTGGCACAAGCTGGTATCTCTGTGTAACACTGTGCTGCGTGATTTGGGTGTAGCTGTTCACTTCAATGTGATCCAGGTTTCTCAACCTGACCCTCAGCCGTGCAGTGAGGGCACATCATCACCCACCTGCTCCTCCCTTTCCAGAAGCAGAGACATGCACCGAGCAGAGACCTCTCAAGCCACCACGGTGTCACTAGGATCCAGGTCTTCTGGCATTTTTTTGCTTTAACTTTTGCTCCTGCCACCAGGAATCTTCAGGTTATTAAGATGCTGGATCTGGGGCCAGAACCTGCAAAAAAGGATTGATCCATCACAAAAATACAGATTGCAAGAATAAGGCACCTCACCTTTTCCCATACACACACATAAATTAGCCTCTGAAGCTGATGTACACAGCTTTGCATTTTCTGATAACTTCTTAAGGTTTTTATAATTGGAAACCGAAATCCCAATTCTTGAAATAATTCTCTTGCAAAGCACATTCTGAAGAAGTGCTTCATAATACTAACAAAATCCCCTTCTTTGCTTTTGGATCATGATTTTGCCTTCCTGTTCAAATGTAGCCATTTCTGCCTCCTGGAAATGGTGGACAAATGGCTACATTTGACAAACGTAGAACAAATTTAACCTTGCAATTTACTGTCTTCAGAATTAATGGAAAAGCAGTGATATAAATTTTAACAGATCACATTCAGCAGACTCATAGCAGTCCAGATTGTGCTTACATAACTCCCTCTGTCTCCTACCATTTCAGAGGAGTGTTTCTTTAGTCTTCCCCTTCTCTAATTCTTGAGATTTACCTGCATGGGAAGAGGGGACCAGATAAAGCACAGGACATATATTTCCTTCCTTTAGTCTGCACAGGAGGGCCATGAAGATGATCAGAGGACAGGCTGAGAGGGCTGAGTTTGTTCAGCCTGGAGAAGGGAAGGCTCCAGGATGACCTCATTGTGGCCTTTCAATATATAAAAGTGGACTTATAAGAGAGCTGGAGGCCTGTATACCAAGGCCTGTAGTGACAGAAGAGGGAGCAATGGTTTTAAACTCAAAGAGGGCAGGTTGGGATAAGATATTAGAAAGAGATTCTTTGCTCTGAGGGTGGTGAGGCCGTGGCACAGGTTGCCCAGAGAAGCATGGATGTCCCATCGCTGGAAGTGTTCAAGGCCAGGCTCAGAGCAACCTGGTCCAGTGGAAGATGAGGGGCTGGATTAGATGATCTATCAACTCATTTCCAACCCAAATGGGTTGGATGACCCAAATGTGGTGTTATGACTATGATTTCACAAGTGACATCACAATCTCCTAAGATGTGTTTTTCACTTGAACATAAGAATAAACAAAAAGTAAACAAACAAAGAAACTACTCTTTTGCCATCTACCATGATAGAAATAACAATCCTGAGCTGATAAAAAGGGAATTTCTGTCATGGAAGAGATCATCTTTTTTCTTGTAAACTAAATTCAGCTCTAAAGCCAGCAGTTATCACACATCCTTCCCACCTTAAAAGAATTACTTTGTGTAACTCCAAATTTTCTGTTCAATTAAGATCATTTTGACTTCCTTTTTGTAGAAAAATAAGTGTATTTAGAAGTGAACATTTTTTTCAATCACAAATCTTTTTTTTAAGAACTCCAAACAGCAATCCACCAAAATCTGTATCCATTTAAGAAATACATTTCACTAGTGCACTCTTCCTTCTAGAGACAGCTGTTCAACAAATGTTTTTTAACAATTCTCATGAAATCTTGATGGGGAGTTATGAGGAAATAAGCATTGTCTTTACAATCGGGACAGTTTAATTGTTAGAAAGCTTTAACATGTACCTCCTCTCCATCAAGAGAAGAAATTGAGGTATCCTACCCTCCCTGTTTCATATGCTCACTAAAACAACACAAAAGGCATAAAGTTTTATTAGTGGTGGCATATCTTGTGCAATATGATAAACCTTATGCACAGAGCTCTTCTTTCTTTCTTTCCCAAATATACTCAGAAACTACACCTTAATAATTTAAAATACATAAATATTTAGCTCTTAAATACAGTAATAGCCACTTGCAAGGGTAAATCTACTTTTTTAGCACTCATCTTCCCCTTTTGTGTTAATATAGGAGAGTAAGAGTAGTTTTTAGGTAAAGTTCACTGAGATGTTACAGGGCTAAATATGAAAAGATATTTTAAAATAATATTTATTTTGCAGCTTCCGTTCCTGATCTCTTAGTCCTGTACTGCACTCTGAGATCAAAATGCAATGCAGAAGGATTTGCCACAGTCCTTTCCACTTCAATAAAAGATGTCTTTCTCTCCCTTTTATTTCCCAGCCGTTACCATTTCAGCAGAGCGCCTTTATGAGGTAATCAAAAGAAAACATCCCGGAAATTTCTGACATAACTTCACTTTTTTTTTCCCCCATCTCAAACAAGGGCCAGATGCACACTCCGAGACTGAGTCATAGTGAAGGACTTTTTGGTTTTTGAATTACAGTTTTTAATTAATGTGAGAAAGCTTAACTGATCCTAAATGGTGGTAGTGGTTGACAAATTACAAGAGCACTCCATGTCCACGGAACAGCTAATGCTGCAAGGAAAGCACAGGGAATCAACACTGGTTTGTAATCAGTTACAATTTCAAATAAATAGTTTTTCCAAGTGTCTTTGTGCACGTGGGTTTACTATCATCTTTGAAGTTTAAATCATTTTTAAGATGTGGCTAGGGGCAAATTAGATAAGAAGGTAGCTGTGCAATTAAATTAATATTTTGGAAAGCTCATACGGTTACAAGATCCAAATACTTATCCTCATAAAATGCTGCCAACACTTTAAAGTATAACTGACTTATTTTTTTACCTATAAATTTTTTTTGCTGACAGGTTTGGTAGGTGCATGATTCAGCACTTAGCACTGGTAACATGATTCATACAGGTTTCTGAGCAGTTGTCCCACATGAAGGCTGCAGCAAAGATCCAGCTCCGTGAATCCGCTTCCACAGCGCTTGGCCACACTCGCAGGCACAGCTTGGAGAGACTTGCTGAGCCGAAACTTGGTGCTGTTTCGCAGCTCAGCCTACTGGAGCAGCGGCCAAAAGCATCTGCTTGAGGCGGTGCCAGACGCTCCGAGCCGCGCTCACGATCGCGGGGTGCGTCGCTGTCCTCCCCCCGGGCCCCAGCAGCGCCTCCAGCAGCTGTGCCCGGCGTCCCCGGGCCGGGGAGCTGCGCGGCAGCCGGGGACAGGCACCGCCCGGGGACAGATGCTCCGGCACCCGGGGATTCACAGCCTCTCCCACGGCGCAGCTCCCCCGCCATCCTCAGCGCACGGTCTGGCACGCTCGTCGCACACCTTCATCCCCCGATCGAATGGCTGCCCCCATCGCCGAGCCCCGTGCAGGATTCCTGCGCAGCGCTTTGCTGACTCCCAGGTCTGTCGTGATGGACTGTCAGATCCTGTCTCTGAACCTCCTTTTCGATTATGTGGGTTTTGGTTGTCAATCACTCTCACTGACAAAGAAATCAAATCTCTCCACAGAGCCAAGTGGTTTTGTAAAATATGTTCTGAATCATATCAACCAGATGCCTTTATAAAGCTGCATTTGTGACCAAGATTTGACAAAAGAAAGGGAGTTGCAAATTAATGTATATTTTAATCTTTAAACCCCTTGAAAAGTCAGCTAGCTGTACGGAGCAACAGTAGGCAGGTGAAAAAAGGGTGTTGAGCTTGTGCATGTAAATCTTCATCTCAGTGAAAAACTTGAGCAAAAGTAGTCTCATTTTTTAAGAAAAACAAAACAAAACAAAAATCATATCGGTGTTTGCAAGAAGAGTCAAAGCTTTGTGCAAACTCCTCTCACAAAGCCTTTGGGAGCTGAGCCCCATATGAGCAGCAAGTGTTTGAGCTGATTCACTGTGATTCACTCCAGGAGAAGTTAGATACCTGTGGTATTTTGAAAACCTTATTGTGTGATAGTTTGCATTTTCAGATGCTTGAATATTTTTAGGCGTCTACCCTGATTTGCATATGCACAGATTAAGGTGAGGCATTATCCCATTTTCTATATCTGGAAGAGAAGGTGCACAGAAGTTGAATCATTTACCCAAGGAAGCACACAGGAACAGTCCCACTGGGTTAGAGCAAAGAACCACTTACTCCAGGAGACTGTCCTGAATGGTGTCAGCAATGGAGGCTGAGGACAATGCTGTAATAATGGGCCTTGAGCTGTGTTTCTCTTCTTTTTCCTTCACAGCTCCTACTGACTGTTAGCATAGGGACTTTCTGAGACAGGGCTGCCCTCCAGCAGACTCTGTTCAACACTCATTAACACTGAGCTATTGGCTCACAGTGGGTCAAATCCAAATTTACCCTCCTGCCTCATGGGTTGTATCCTTGTAAAAGTTGTCTGAAACCTGGAATCAAGTTCACCTTAAGACTGAAATCTCTTGAAAATGAAAGCATAAAATGACTGTCCCCTTAGAATCTGGACACACAACTCAGCCTGGCTTCAGGCTCACAATATTTTCTTGTGGGCTCTCTCACAGAATTTAAATTTCCATCTGGAACCAGGCTCCACTAAGGTGAACAGAAGTGTTACAAAACCCCAAAGAGCCAGCTGTGCATTTCAGTTTGATATCTGTGAGACTGAGCAACGTGAGTCACTTATCGAAATCGTTACATTCAACACGTCCCACAACAGGAACCGCTGAGAGCTCTCAAGAGCACTTCAAGGTTTGCTTTGCTGCAGTGGCTGTTGCAAAGGACTGCATTTTCCATTGTAAGGTACTGCTTTAGAGTGAATCCCAAGAGGGAAAAAATGTCTTACGCTAGTGTAGTATTATAATTTTAATAAATATTTTCCTTGTTTCCCTAGTGCTCTATGCAAGCAAAGTAAGGAAGGAGTCGCTGCAAGCAGCATCAACTGACAACAGCAACGGAGAGAATGAATGAATTTACCTGCTGGGCATCACTCACTCATCAGCTTGGCTTTCATTTACCTTAAACACCCTCTAGTGATTAGCAGCACTTTACATGCCCACTAAAAAGAAAAAAGCACACTTCTGAGAAATTGCCTGTATTGCATCTTGTCGATAGTTGTGGCAGAGGGAGGGGTAGGTTTTGCAGCTCCTTCCAAGAAAGCCAACGTCTTCACTTAAAGAAAAGAGTCAGAAAAGCACAGGGTGAGAAACAGAGGACAAGTAGGAATGACACTGCAGCAGAACAGATCCTTGGAACCTGGATAAGGTGACAGGAGTAAGCCAATCCTGCCAAGTGTTAAGAGTCTCCATTCTTGCTGGAGTTAATTGACACCCAAATTCCTGACAAAGAAATATTTCTAAACTAAAATCTCTTTTACTCAGCTCTTCCTTTTTGTCAAAGCAAAAAATCACTGAGTTCAAAATCAGTGAAAAGCTGATCCAACAGCTTATGCAAGTGAGTTTCTTGCCAAAGGAAGGAGTGCTGGAACAAATGAATAACTTAAAGAAAAATGGGGGTAGAGTGGTAACATGTAAAATATTTTAATAATGTGTTTGAGCCCATTAAAAATAGTGTATTTCTTACTAGAGTATGGAATTAAAACAAGTATTTCTATTTCAAAACAAAAAGCAAAAGCTAAATGTCATTTTGGCAATTATTAAGCAGTTAAATTTATTTTTTAAAATGAAATTAAATTTAAAGGTTATATTTGTATAGCACAATGCAGTATCATGTAAAAATGCCCTTACACTGAATGATGGAGAAGGGTGTTGCCAAGGGAGCAAGGAGACATTTAATGCAAATAAAACCTGCTGCTGCTTAGGAAGGATAGTGAACCAAGGCAGAGTCATGCTGCGAGGGCCAGGTCCCTTCTAGAATCAGAATTAGCTTCCAGACAACTGGTGCCAAAATTTCTGGATGGCAATGCCCTTTGTAATCCTGAAGGAGGCTGCCTTCCCTTAGACACTTCCCCTAAACCTCATTCTGGTTTGCAGAGGTTTTCTTTTCAAGCAGTCTTTCCAGACATTGTGTTTGGTTTTCCCTCTGCCATTATATTCCTCTGTGTACAGGATTCAACACTGAAGGGGGAACAAGTCCATAAAATGCAACTGATGCTTGCTGAAGTTAAAAAATTTCAGGTGCTTCAAAAACAAGCAAATAGAAAAAGGATCTTATTTAGGGTTTTTTGTGACAAGCTGCACTGCTCAAAAAATCCACGTCTGCAGTCCCTAAGGTAGTACTGGCCAGTAAACTCCATTTAAAGCCAAAACTGTTTTGTCTGTGCAGACCTTCACCTTGACAGATGTCCTTTCACCTCCATCTTCAATGTTAATTCTTAAAGACCTCTAGCACAAACCTGAAAATAGAGACTAAGTGAACTGGCTCTTTCATAAAAACATGAACATCTCAGGCAACAGGACAGGGGAGAAGGGTTGATCTGAGTGATAACTTTGCAGCCCTCCTTGGTCATGAAGCAACCTGGCCAGGGTCTCCATCCCTTGGCGGGGATGAGCAGGATGTCACATGCAAGTCACGCGGTACTGAGTTCTGCCTGAAATGCTTGGGAGTGAAAGAAGAGTTTCACAGAGAAGACTTGAAATGAAGGTGCTTTATGCAAGGGAAAATATGAGAGGTGGGAGCATGTGGATGAGCTAAGGGAGAAAAATTAAAAGGTAAAATTGACATGCATGTACATACTTTCTAATACAATTTTTATAATATTTCTGTGTAAGACAGCCATCATTTTTCTATGTACTCCATAGTTTGTCCTTGCAAAGAGATTCAGCTGAGGTGTTGCCTCAGTTACCTTCCTCCTGAGAGCCTGATTTGAGCTAACAAGCAAAAATACTGTTTTATATAACCTCACCTGTCTCTATTATGCCTCCACTTGCCTCAGCCCCACCAAGTAAAGTCCCAACATTCCCTGGTTAAAGGCTGGAGAATAAGCAAAGATCATGGTACGGCTCAGGGCTGATCCTCCCAATGAGACCAACATATCTCCCCACCTTCTGCCCCTAAGGTCTTCTGAAAGTCATCATGCAAATGTAGAAATCCTCACCAACAACCTCCCTGTGCAATATCTCCTTGCTCCAGGCATACCCACAGGCAAATAGCTAACATCTACCCACAAAGTTTTGCTGGCCTCCAACTGCAAGATATTTGGAAAACAGGGAAAAGCAATTTAGATAGATTTATTTCCCACAATAAAGAAAAAAGTATAATTAGAAGTACAGGACTTACCTTCTTTACTCTGACCGAAGCCCACATTGTTCACTGTCTCCCGAGCACTAGCTTATAATACCTTTTGGAAGTGCTGTAGAAATACTGCTCAGGTACATCTTCAGCATCTTCCTTTTCTCATTTTTTACAGTTAACCTCATTTATAACTGGAAAAACTGGTTTCCTCTTTGGAGAAGGCAGCTAATGTAATTGTTGCAAAAAATAAAAACAACATTGGAAAGAATGGAACTAAGTCTCAACAACATTGAAAGTCACAGACATGACAAAAATAAAGGCAGGTCATGTTTTAGAAGTAGAATAAAAAAGAAAAAAGTGATTTTTCATTAATTGTGGAAAACAGATGCACATCATGTGAGGACAGCATATGATACAGATCAATCACTATCCTCCAACTCTTATTTCATTTTGTGAACTTTCCTTCTGTTTGTAGCAGTGTGCAGGCTTTGCAGGCTACTTGAACATTTTCTTCTTGCATCTTCCTATTTCCACAAGATCATTTCAGCAGAGGCATTCCCACTCTCAGCAAAAGCAGACTGTTCCTGTTTGTATCAGGCAAAGCAGATGGAGAAAACAAATCATTAATTTATGACTTAGAATTTGTATGACAGGACTTTGTAACACCCTACACCTCTTTTTTATTTCTTTTTTATGACATTTATGAATAGATAGGAAAATAAAATTAGAAACAGGAGATTCCTCACAGTGGCAGTATTCTGTCCTCAATCCTCACGCTGCAATTAGAGATCCTCTTCTGCCAGGAGCAGTTCCAGGTAAGGCTGTTCCTGCTTCCTGCTATTCCCAGCATCCCAGCATTGGTGTGTAAGGAATGAGGGTTGTCGAATGGAGAAGGAGGGGTAGAGATGGGATTTTGGGGGCAACACCACCCTTACTCAGCTAAGCAGCAGCAGCAGAGCCAGCCCTGGCCAGCAGGAATCAGTCTAGTCCAGAGATACCATCTCTTCTTTGGCTCAGGATGGTGCCCAACAGCATTTGGCAACACACCTGCCCTGTCCTACACATGAGTGTTTCACTCTCTTGCTGGCAAGCACCTGGGAATGAGCGTTTGGAATCAGTGCCAAGTTCCCTGGGCTGTTGGAAAGATCCAGTTGCCTTTGTCAGCTCCACAAGAGTAGGGCTGCTCTCTTGCAAACAGCCTGTGATCTCCCTGTCTTACACTTGAAAGGTTTCCCAGTGGCCAAGGGGGGAGAGGAGTGGTCAGAAATATTGCTCATCATGCTTAAACAAGGCAGAGTCTCTCCATGTCCACAGCTGAATTATTCCCAGAGCAAAAGAAAGCGTGTGCTTTCTCAGTGCTCCCTTAACTCCTCTAATAGCTTCACAAAGCAAATTATCTATGTGTCTCTGTGTGCTTTGGATAGCCCTTTGGGCTTTTTTATGGACCTCTGTGCATCACAGCTATCAGTCAACGCTGACAGAGAGACAAGGTTATGAATGTATGTATTCTTTGGAAGCTGGATCTGATTATTGGTTTTGCTTGTGAAACTGCTCCAATTGTGGGAACTGTGACAGGCTCTAAGAGGGCAAATTAATTCTTTTAAGTTGGATGAAGAGGCTGCTGTTTTTAGTTAATTGCCAGCTCTAATTTTTCAGTACCAAACAGAAAACAAATTCTATTCCATAATGAGCCAATTCCAATTAGGGTAATTACAACGGGATAATTGTAGAACTACCTATGGTTAATTAGGGTTGCACTGTGTGTTTACAACACTCCAGAAGCATAAATATTTCATAATAACCACAGCTTCATACATCATTACCACTTAATTTAATATATTACATCAATATTATTGGGAGGGCTGGAGACAAAAGAGGCAAAACCTTGAAACATGATCAGAAAAGCTGCAATGGGCTCCTTCCCCAGAAGTAAATCACCTTGCCTGATAATGTCATTATGCTGAAAGATTCCCCTTTTTAGTCCATCTTGTGTTCACTCAGCAGGAGAAACAAGTGCACCATCACCAGCTCTTGAACACTGAGCTTAATGGCAAGCAGAAAAGCAAAGTGAGATGAGATGGTGGTGGACTCAGTATCCCCCATACAGCCTTGTCTTTCTGGGGCACCATGCTGGTGGGACAGTGGGCACCCACTCTGCATTTTCACCCTGCTGAAAAACACTTCATGAAGCACAAGTATTCTTATTAGCATTAGAAAGAGAAAGAAATATATGCAAATTTTACGTGGCATGAAATGCTGTCGGGTCTCCTTGGAAATGTGCGTGTCCTTCATTTAGTCATTATTTAATCAAAAATGTGACATCATGAGCAAGAAGAGAAAGTGAAAGTGAGCATTTGACTTCAGGACATGGAGAAATGCACAGGAAATTCCATCTGCAATTAGAACTAGGATCGGGAATATAAAGCTCACAGAAACCCCTCAGTTGTTAACTGGGCCCTTAAATTTGTCATACATGCAGATATTAGCATTTAATAGAGCAAAGGAAATTCCCCAAAGCATGTCCATGTGTGGGATGTGAGCAAGTGCAGCTTGCCAGTTGTGTAGAATAACTCTTAATCTGTTAAGGTCTTTCCTTAGACATACAGAAGTTCAGAATCCCCATCTCAGACAACAGGGAAAAAATTAAAAAATCAGTTCCTTCCTCTTCCTTGTAGAAGCAAATGTCTGATGTCTACTATGGTTTTGGTGTAAGCATCCACTGCAGTTTCCAGCCTTATCAGCACTTCATGACAATATAGTCTCATTCATCTGTAAAGAAAAAGTTTAGTCAAATTTTTAGTTTATAACCTTTCTCAAAAAACAGCTCTAACAGGAAAGTTGAGTTAATGACTCCTGTTGCCAGTCTCCTTTGGGATAACTTCCCATTCAATGACAATTGGTGATTCTTTTTCTCGCTTTAAATTCTATTTTCTGAATAATACTATAACTGATACAGAAGCATTTTCTCAAACACATTTGTCGTTCTTCAAAATGGAAAACTAGGTTTGCAGCACAACCAGTGAAAGCTTCCTTGTATGAATGCCATGTCAGCACTAATGGACATTTCTGCTGCCAATCGGCTTCCACTGATTTCCAGCCAGGACAAAAAATCAGACACATAGTTTTACTAAATCCCCGAGCGTAACTCAGCAGTTATATGAAACTAGAGGAGTTATAGACATCCCTGGGAATGATACTGTTTTATTCACACTCTGCATCTAACCACTGGGCTGTACAAACTGTGCTTCATCTGCCCCGTTTTCTGCAGAAGCAGAGAGGGGTGGGAGTGCTGCCAGCAATTTGTATCTCCTCTGGAGCTGGCTGCAGTTGACCCATAAGTATGTCAATGGTTGCAGGTCTCCTGTTTAGACATAACCCCTGGGCCTATCCCAAACATGAATCACTGTAGGTGAAAAAAGTCCATTTACATTCCCTGGTTTGTTACCACCCTCTTATCCCTCATGAAGAATTATTTCAGATTTATTTCACAATCCCTAAACATAGTATAATCATGTGTACAGTTTTGGTGGTTATCAAGAGTATTTTAAAGTCATACTGCAAGAAGCCTGAAGCAGCCCCTTTGTGGTGCCCAATTCATCTTTGAAACACCAAATTATGACAATTTATGTGCAAACTTTTTGTTATATTCTGGTTAGTGCTCATGACGTTGCAAGTGATTTGGTGTTTTGATTATGTTCAAAAACCCTCCCATATCAACTATTTTAGATGCTCCCTAGCCAGCTGCCAAAAACTATCATTCACCTTTGGCAACTTTTTCAACTGAGTTAGGACTGTCTTTGAGGGAATTTAAGACACACTAAAGATTCAAATTTTGGGGCAGCATTAAAAACCCTTAACTTATGGACCGTACTATATTTTTTAACTACTGTATGTATTCAGTATTCACAGAATCCCAGAATATGCTGAGTTGGAAGCACCCCACAACCATCCCCAAGAGTCACACCTGAGACCACCGTCCAAATGCTTCTTGAACTCTTCAATGTGACAGAACTGCTCACCACAACAGAGTATTTACTGTGCAAGTAGCAATATTCTTCTGCTTTGAATTTAATTTAAGAAAAAATGCAGTTAATGTTGTTGCCAGACTTCCACAGATTGTGCAGGTAATTACAGTCTCATTTGCTTTCAGGACCTGACAGAAGTCCAGCTGAGACACTGGCATTCTTGGGTACTTGGGAAGAAGCAATGGCAAAGAAATAGTTGTTTAAGAAACTTTGCCAAAGGTGGCCTGAAAAGAAGTTTAACAGCATGTAAAGGGCTGTCCTTTGTGGAAAAAACACACTGCAGAAGAAGCATGCAGAGGAAGGCAGAGGTTGGGCAGAGGGGAGCCTGGCGGAGGCACAACTCACAAACTGACTGCAAGGGAGACAGAACCCGGGAGAGCAGAACCCTGCAATGCCCCCTCTCCTCCCCTGAACATCACCAAAGCCTGATGCTTTACCAGAACATGCTGGTCTTCAGTGAAGTCCAGAAGCTCAGGAAGAACCATGTCCACTTCTTTTTGTTTCTTTGTGCTTCATGCCATGCACGAAATATGGAACTAAACTTCACATTCTAAAGGCTTTTTTTAGGTCATGCAGACTGAGTGAACTCTGTTTTATTTTCAGCACCAAAGACAATGAACAATTAAATATTAAACATTAAGCATTAAACACAATTCAGCAAAGTTACGTGACAGTCAAGATACTCATTTCCACTCCTCCACCTTAAAACTTCAACATTGTTTGCCAAAAGTAAAGTTTTACTTAAGTATTCAAATGATAACTGATTCATTTCAAAGCTAAAACTAACAATTCTTACAAGAAAGCCGGAAGCTGATAAAGGTATAATGCACCTGGCCTAATCACATTCCCCCTTCTTGAACTCATCCTACATTTTAATAGCTTAAATCACCTCTAAAGGAGAAAAATAATCAATCCATACACATCTCTGGAACAAAGTAGAATTATTTTTAGATTGCACTTTGTGGCTAAAGCTATAATGTATTGTTCTGCTCCAAGAAAGCACTCCATAAATGTGGCACCACACGGGTCTGCTTCAGCAAATTTACCAGCTGTTCATTTCTGAAAGAGCTCACATAATCAGAAGGAATGAAACTCTTGAAGAGTGTATTTCCTTTAAAAATATGTCTGTATCAAAGGTAAAGGTCAGTAAGCAATCGAGAAGTTAGTTGAAATCTCAGGAGGATAACTATTGTATACAGCCAGTCTTCTTAAAAATCAGGAGGAGGCAGATAATGGAGTAACTGCCATATGGATACACTTTTAAAGGACTTTAAAGAATACAGGAAAATAACTGCATAAAGGGAATCCTTATACATAGCAAATAAATGCTACATAAGAGGTTTGTAAAGCCTCTAACAAAAAAGTTGTTTCGTAAGATTTGGGAAATTACTCTGCAAAAGCAGTTCACAGGTGAACACTTATTTGGGAAATATAAAAAGCAAGGGAGATAGAAGAGAAAAATATGAGCCTGATCCTGTTTTATTTAATCTCTGTGCTCAGAGCAATACTAGAATATAAATGCAGGGGGCAATATGGCTTTAAGGTAGCTTCTACTTCTATTTAAAGTTGACTTTGAAAAGAACAGAACATTACATACCCTGGGAAAATAGAAACCCAGCAAAATGCCAGCCCCATAATCCATGCTCTCCTGACCCATGAAAGCCAAGCAGGCAGTTGCACCCACCCATCAGCACTCCCCACCATACACTAATGATTCACTCATTCCCAAAACCCAATCTGCTCAGCCTGCAGTTCCTTTGGATGTGTCCAGGAGCAGCTGGTTCTTCACGAGAAGTTTCCGTTTCATATCTGACTCTCTTTAGCACTATTTTCAGCCACCCTGACACCCATTAAACCTCCTATAATCTTTTTCTTAAGGGAAGCCAAGTCTATAAAAAACAGTGAGAGCACAGTACCAAGCATAGCAGGGCAAGGCAATTACAGATAAATTGAAACTATGGCCTGTAGTAGACTCTGTGTACAAGCTGTGCTGACCCATTTTAATGAAAATGGGAGATAGCTGAAGAATTACATAATCTCTGTACCTCCTACTGCCTGCATGGCTTAACTTGCCAAGCACTTGTAGCTGTTGAGCTATTGTTTTCAGAAGAAAGGGTGTGGGTGAGTTTTATATTCCTTCATGCTCGGTGAAACATTCTCTTTACTGTCTCCTTCAAGTCATAATGCACTTCGGCTAAATCATCAGATGGACTTAATAATTGTTGTCTTCCAAGGATTCTCCTATTTCTGTCTTTCTAAGCTTTGCAAATGCTCTATTGCACTTCAGAGCAGATGCCAGCATGGACCTCCACAAGCATCACTTCATTTTTTCTCAATTACACAAACCATACTTCTGAAATGGCTTGGTTAGCTTTATTATATCCATGAATTTTTTAAAGGGTTTTTAATTACATCCCCTGCTGTCTTAAGCACCCAGCCTTTGAACAGGAAACAAATTTCTAAAATTAATTTCACAACAGGCTACAGCAGCAGTTGTATTTCTCAAAAGCCCAAAAACAATGGGATGTTTTTGTATATAGAGTAGGAGAGCTTCAAAAGAGAATTGGTACACATCAACATTTTAAACTGCGACCATGCTAGGCATTGCAATCATTTTTTTATTTTAAGAGAAAAAACACTTAAATAGCTTTTTTTTAAAAAATCGGTTTATTTTCTTGGTATTTTGATAACTGTCGATAGAATCCATATAAAGAAGAAAAAATTGGCATATGAATACTACTGTAACTCAAGAAGTATACTCATGTAGTCTGAGAAGTTAGTGGAGAAAAAAGACTTAGAAGATGCAATTTTCAGGAAAAGTGATCACAGTAACAAGCTGCAGCAGAGCCACGGTAAACTTTAGAATGAACTATGACTGTGAACTAGACTTCACTGTGACCTTATAAAAAGAGAAAACAAAGTACATTAAATGCCTCCTCTATTTTCAAGACGTCAGTGCAGCAGTAAATAATACACCTTAAAAGTAGAGGTGAAATCATTTCAAATCTATTTTGCATAGACGAGTTTCGTTAATTATTTGCCGCTGATGTACTTTTCTTGGGTTAAAGATCCCCTTTTGCTAGTCATGGTGGGACTGGTAACTAAAACTGCAGAGAAAAGACCTGAATAACCACAAGCCAGGTAACAAAGAGGTGCATAATCCCTTTGCACAGAGGAGAGTAGCTGGAGGAGTGATCTGTACTTGGGACATGCTGAAGATCCACGCTATGGAAAAGAATTGCATTAGTTTATTATAACTGTAGCTCATATGGATTTGTTTATGAAGCCACTAAATTCTAAGTACAAAAGTGGGGAATGCTGTGCAGCTACAGATGCTGGACTGCCTCCTGACAAATGTGTGGACTATTTTCACCCAATTATGCAGCATGACGCAGTCAGGAACCAAAGCATCACACCCTGAGCTCTGCTCCAAGATGATGGAATCATGCAAACCCATTTGAAAAAATGTGGCATTTGGCAATGAGCTGGAAAAATTGCATCTTCAGAGGAGAATCCTCCCAGAATCCTTTGAGAATCATGGGCCTAGAACATGACAATTCAATTTTTTACCACATGTATCACATGGATTTCCATTTGCGTATCATGTCAGCCTCATCGCCTGGTGCCATTTTCCTTTATTTGAGAGATTTTGTCCTGATGTTCCTTTCATACATCATCAAGATCAGCTTTCCATCAGAAAACCTATACCTCAAATATTTTCATTACTTGCTATGAGTAATGCATACATGCACAGCAATTCAGGAAATCTACTTCTGTTCAGGTGAAATTATACTGTTGATAACTTTAAAACTGAAGTAGCATGGAAAATTGCTGAGTGAATATGTTTTTGTGGTCTGTGATTTTTTTTCGAAGTGGGAATATCCAATGACAAGGGTTTAAGTGAAGTCAGCAAAACTAATTTTCTCCTTCCAGAAAGAAAGAGAATGTATTCTAGAACACAGGAAGTAAATCAAAGAAAAAAGCCAAGCATTGAAAAAGGGAGGTCTGCAAATCTGCACTAAAATCTTGTGGGTTTCATTTGTATGTATTCTACAGCACTGGGGACTGTCTATTCTAAAGCATTTATTTGTGTATTGAGAACCCTCTTATTGAATTTACAGCTTCTAGTGTAACGCAACAATATTTTCTTTTTGACAGTGATTACTTTTATTCTATGTGCACAGGTATGCAGCTGTCTATTTTTATAGACCATTCAGTAGTATATATGACCATCTCAATTCATATAATTTCAATAGTTTGTCCATAAAAATAACAAAAACAAATAAAAAATGTAAGAGGGAAATCCTGTTTCCATTAAAGTTAATGAATACTTTACTATTGCTTCCAGCACAGCTGAGATTTCCCCATAAAAAAGAGCACTTACATAAACTCAGTTTGATTACTTTGCAGAGTCACACAACAGAATCAGCATAGCTTTAAGGAAAAGAGAGATCTTCTTGCAGTCATTTTTAAATTTGAACTCTATGTGATGCTATTAAGAAAGTTTTATGTATTTTCCAAGTAGCTGGGATATTTTAAAAAGAAATCAGTGAAGAAGCCAGCTAAGATATGTTAGACACTCTTCTATTGCATTTCATCTTCGATAATCCAGTAATGTAAAAATAGAGGTATATAAATACAGATCATTAAAATATTTCAATGCTATCAATTCGCTACAAATCCCCTGTTGGAGCGATGATGCTATTGCCAATTCACCCAGGTGATTGATCAGCTGACAGCTAACAGCTGACAATTTTGGTTTTCATGCAATGGGGGCATAGAAGGCAAATCATAGGATTAAGTTTAGGCTGTTTTTCTGGGGTTCCTATATATCTCAGTATTTGTCTGGTGTATATTTGTGCTCCTTGAGGACAGTCACTAAATTCATCTTCCACAGTTTTTGGGGTTTTTTTTCTGTGTTCCTGCAGTGATGAGTGCAACCCTCTGCTGTGACAGGTGTCAGTGTCAGGAGTGGGGGGCACGGCATTGGCAGGCTCAGCTCAGCCGCCTGAGCCAGGGGGAAGCGGGCAGAATGTGTGTCAGCAATGAGCTGGGCAATCTAGCTGCAGGTAATCAGGTGTGGACTTCAATAATGCTGCTCCAGCTTTTCTGTAGCTCCTAGCTCCGACCCTGCAAAGCAGCAAGATAAACTAGAAGGCACAATTAAATTAGATGCACCTTAATCCTATCTATAGCTGTGCAGAGAAATCGCTGTAGCAACTGGGCAGCTTAGAGTGTCCCACTGAGCTCTGCCCTCAAAAAGTAAAGTAACATCTGAAACTAAATCCCAGCACTAAAATGCAACTGTAATAGAAGTGTCTGGTGTGTGTTAGCAGAAGGGATAAAATGTCTGAGAGTGCAAAACCAGGAAGTAGTAAAACAGAAATACACTCTGCGTGTTGCTCTCCAGGTTAGCAACAGCAACTCTACAGGTCTCATCAAGCTGTCATAAAAAGATGGCATTAAATTTTAGGTACCTGGTTGCACAGATTAACACCACTAATATGATGAAAAACAGTCATATAGACAGGCTGGCAGTCAAACAGAGGAAAAATAAGCACTAAAAATAAACTTGTGGAGACCATGGAGAGGAACACTCCAGACAGGGAAAATAGATATACTGAATTTACATAGAAATATGCTTAACATGCTAATATGACATGGAAGATAATATTTAGATTTAATGTTAGTCTAGTTTCTAACAGTCAAGTCTGTCATTCTTATAAATCATTGTCCAAAAAGCATACTAAATAAATTTTTAAAAAGTTCTTAAATCCGACATTTTTTGGTAATCCTGAAAAAAGGCTTGGATCAGAGTTTCATTAACGTGCACATAAAAGTGATGACCCAACAGGACCAGTAATTTCTAATTCATCCAGCTGAACTGTACATTACTGAAGTAGTATAAAAAATCTCACATTTTCTGGAAGTCTGACATCATGTGATAAATACTACTGGGGAAAAATGTCAGATCAATTAGCCATCCATAGCTCCTTTTTATCTGTGTGCTTTTTCAGCTTTTTGTAACAACATGAAAGCCATAAAAACGACAAGAGCCATTTTACAGGTATTTATGGGTAGATAGTCCCTCAAGAGAAGAAACTGTTCCCTACCATTGGGATAATATGTCCTACATTTAGCAAAATCTACAGCTTACCCTTCTAATATTCACACAAACGCTAGGCACATAGATCACATCATCAGCAGTAGGGATTTTTTTACAACTGTAATAGAGAAAGTGTATATATTCATATATCTTATTTACAAAAGAGTGTGATTGTATGTGTATATATATGTGGACACTCGTACACATTTTATTTAATTGTTTCCCAAGAAAAGAACTGTTTACAGTGTCTGAGACAGAATTCAGCCATCAGACTATTTCTGTGCTTTCTGTCAAATTTATTTCTCAATGGTTATATAAATAAAGTATCCTGTAATCTGGCTGAGTCATTATTTAAACAGTACTTTACTGTGGACAGTTGATTTGATCTCTTTACTGTAGTGAATTTGATTTATTAGGGATTGGAGGGCAGGGGAAGAGTTAGGGAACAGTAACCATGTGTTGATCCCAATCAAGCTTCACTAATTTTGAATTCCTCACCCACACTAAGTTGCTGATGCAAGCAAAATGTAAGTTGTTTCATGTGTATTCTGCAATGTGGGTGACTTTCATAAAAATTAATAGAAGATACAAGCAAGGAAAATTAGCTGTTAAAATACAGAGGGAAAGGGGCTGAGTAGACAAGTCTCCTCCAGACAAATCTCAGTGTAATCCTCAGTGGTCACTGACTCGATCTACAGCAAGAAAAGTGGGTTTTGGACAGGAAGAACAGTCCTTTTGTCATTTTTCTGTATTTACAGAATAAAAACACAACCCAAACATTCAGCCAAGCAGCTTTGGTCCACTAAGGCTCCCAATTCAATCAAGAATCTATTTATTAGTATAACTTTTCAAATAGACTCTCCTATATATATTCTTACTTTACACAAGGGGAAAACAGCTGAAGAGCCAGGAGAAAAACTGACCAGAAAAAATATCCAAATTAACATTAATAAAATGTAAAACTATAGCAGCATCTGCCTCCTTGAACTGTCTCTCATTTTCTATCAGAGGTGTACCTGAGCAGTCCCAAGGGTTTAAACAGGTGAAATTGGCTCCTCTGCCTTCCCTGACAGCTGATTATTTTGCAGTCATTGCAACCATTCATGTTTTATAAAGCTGGCAGGTTGTGTTAAAAAAAGCAGATGGGTATTTTATGCATTCAGTTTGCTTTCACTACAGTGCAATTCACTGTATTATTCTCCAGACTGGAAATGATAATGGATTATGTCCAGAATTGGGAGAAAAGACAACTGAGAGGGGACTTCATCAAGATCTGTAAGTATCTGAAAGGGGGGGTGCCAAGAGGATGGATCCAGGCTCCTCTCAGTGTTGCCAAGCAATAGGACAAGAGGCAGAAACTGATGCACGGGAAGTTCCGCCTGAACATGGGGAAAACTTTCCTGTGCAGTGACCGAGCACTGGCACAGATTGCCCAGAGAGGGTGTGGAGTGTCCCTCACTGGAGATATTCCAGAGCTTTCTGGAATATCATGTGCTCTGGAATGACCCTGCTTGGGCAGGGAGGTTGGCCTAGAGGACCCACAGTGGTCCCTTCCAACCTGATCCGCTCTGGGATTCTGCAGGAGGGTTTCAGAAGCGCTGTGGGTTCAGCAACAAAAAGCAACAGGCAGTTTAAAAAGATAATAGGCAGAAATGGTCATGAAATATCAGTTGCAAGTTTGTCATTTCTCAGAGGAACTCTGATAAGAAAAATTGCTTAGGAAGCACTTTGAAACCCTCCGGTGGCAACACAAACTGTTATTACTATTTTAATTTCCTTCTCCCCCCCGCAGGTCGGATGGGTTAGTCACTGGAAGTTAAAATGACTCATCAAATGGGCATGCACTTGTGCCTGATTGCAGGCACGGAGAAAGCTCCTCTGAAGAGCCCTGAAGATCCCGGGCTTTAGAAAGGAAACTGAGGAAGAAACTGGTGTGCTAGTGTTGCTGTGCCTGCAGCAGGCACCACAGACCCCTGGAGAAAAGCACAGGGGTTCAAAAACTGCTCTGCCAAATTTCCATGTCTTTGTTTCAACAATTGCATGTCCCCAAGAGTTGAATCAAAGAATCCAGAAAAGAGGAAACCCAGAGCAGAGCTTGTCCCATGACAGGTCCTCAGGCACTTAGGCCAGGCTCAGCCACTCAGTCTCATTTTGGGTGCAGCCATTGGATCAGCCTAGAGAACCCTCAGAGGATGCCTCAGCCAGGTAGTCACAAATTAACTTTAGAAATAAGCTCAAATAATCCTTCCTGTGGTTCTCCCAACCCTCACATTGTAATTTCTCCTGTTTACAGCCACCCTGCCCTTGTGTGCTTGCATTGCCTTCCCACTGCCAGCTTGGACGCAATCCTTGTTTCCCACTGGGAAAAGAAGGTTGAGATGTTCTAGCTAAAGGTCAGGTACAGAGGGTGAGCTGATGGAATTAAGTGACTTGGAGATATTTTGGGAGACAATGAGGGACCTCATGCTGAGAGGTAATTCAGGTCCAACATCTGTACCCAGGCAGGCAAATAAAAGAAACTTTCTTTGGTATTCACAAGTGCAACCCTTGGCAGCTGTTAGAGCTGGCCAATACCCTGTGTGGATGCACTAATGAAATACTCTGTTATTGCTACTAACCCTGCCAGCAAGTGATTGTTCTTTAAATGCTACAATAACATTCATGCATGAGGAGCCCAACACTGAGCGGAGGTTTCACTCCTGGCCAAATTTATCCTTGCTCTGTCTTCCCAGATAAAAGAGGAGATGCAGCAGGCATTAATCGTGCCTGGTATGTCCAAGTGCTTTGGACATTAATACAATTGCTGTCTTTGGCAGGAGGAGGAATGTGACTTACGTAAGAACAAGAGAAGGTGTACCCTCTTGCAAACTAATAAGTACATTTTGTGCCAAGAAAAAGGCTGCAGGAAGTGGAGGTGGCAGGCATAGCTGGAACCTTCAGTGTCCTTAGCCATGCTTCTAACATGTCCTTGACCACTTATTTATGTGCCTGTGTAAGCTAAACACATCCCAAGAAATCTGTAGCTGTGAGGATGAGTGAAGCACAACATCACCAGAGGAGCAAAGCACAGCCCTGACAGAGGTGTCCTGTGGAGGAGCCTGGGCTGCATCCTGGCTCACTCTATGCACCATCTCAGTGTGTGGACCACGCAGGAGTTGGAACTCACCTTTGGCAGTGCACAGGGTGCACCACAGGCAAGCTCTTGGAGAGAGATTGGGAGAGAAAGGAAACATTGAAACTCCTCTCTGGGGTAGGACGGGAGGATGCATTGTTCCATGGGTGCAAGTGGGCTTTTCTGCAGGATTCCCATATCTTCTGGTAAATTCATAAAAGTGACCCTCTTTAGCACTTCTTCACATGGAGAGCATTAATCCCAACAATGGAATAAGCAGAGGGCACCTTACTTTGCATTTTCCAAAGTAAAAGTGACATGCCAGGAATATCCTCATGAATAATTATTCAAGAAAAAAAAACAGGAAGCTTTGCCAAATGCTGCACATCAGGAAGCACTTTAATCCGCATGACCACAAAACCTTGCATTCATCTCTGCTTTCGTGATAACAGGCTTTCCTATGCTTTAACAGCTAAAGTACATTGTTACATCTACAAAAGGATTGGTGAGAGTTGTTTTACACTGCATTTTCTACACTTTGTCTGACAGATCATTTCTCAAAAAGGTGCTTGATCCAAGCATTCACACAGATATGAGATAATAGTAGTTCAATATTGCAAAGTGAAAATTGCTTCCCATGATTACCTCTATCATCTCAAAATTAAATGGGTTTGAGGATGAGGATTGTAACTCCCACTGTGTTATGATTCCTCAAACAAAAAGCTGATGTAAATCTTCATCAGCTTTCCTTTTAGCAACAAAAGAACATAAAACTGCCACCCAGAAACACTGTCCTTTTCCTCACTTCACTAGCTAGCTGTTGAATGAAATTTGCCGCGTAATTTACTTCTGGGTCACATTTGTACCAGCCACAAAAGGGTTAACCAAAAGTATTTTTGATCTTCAAAGCCACATGTTTGGCACATCGGTGTTCTCTTGAAGAAGGGAAGACTTGTAAGAAGGACTACCTGACAGAAACCTATCCCCAGGTGACTCTCAGGCTTTGCAAGCAGAGAAGTGGAGCGAGAGACAGCTGGCACCATTGCCTTGTATCCAGCAGGACACAGGTCCTGCAGCCACAGGACATGGTCACAGCAGCAGGGGTTCATATGTGGGGTCACTGGCTATGCTGTGCCTCAGATCCCTGGATGGGATGCACACAGTGCTGTTTACTTTTTGATTACCAGAGGCAGAGATTGCTCAGGGAGGGTCCATGTGCCACAGTGGGGACCCCATGACTTTAGAGTACATTTCTGGCAAATGCTGTCACCTCCATTGCCAATGTGGTGAGACCTGCAGAAGAGGCCTGGGAGACCTTCCCAAGTGAAAGGGAGCCTTGGAAGAGACCTGAGAGAAGCAGTTGTCCCTTTGTAATTCTTCTGAAATTTCCTTGCCAGGGAATTAAGGTAAAACAGCTTTGAAATTTCCACCCCAGGACATCAGAAGGTTGCACAAGTACACATACAGTGTTACAGGAAGCATATATATAAGCAACATTTTGATTTGTTCCTTTTAAACAAATTCTTGATTTTGTTTCTTTTCCAGCCTTTACCATTATAATGAACCTACAAAAAATTACCTGTCCTACTTAACAGCTTCTTAGGGTGATTTAGTGTAATTGTATAAGGCACTGGAGAGGTAATTAGAGGCCAAATGCTGATATACAACTTACATGCCCTCTTCAAGGCCATAATTTACCAAATTAAGAAAATCCTGATGGGGGGGAGGCTTTCCATGACACTGCTGTGACTTTGCAGTGAGTGTGATGGTCCCTAGCTGCAGTTTATTGGCTTCACTGTAGGACGTGATGGGAGCAAGGAAGGACTGCCAGCAGTGAATGATGGGAAGTTCTATTCCTGTCACTTGCCCATTTTTCCAGGACTGAACGCAGGCCTGCCCACAAAGAGCACTGGAACTTGGCTAGCAAGAGAAGAGGCAGCACAGGAGGGCAGCAGGAATTAGTACAATAAGAAGTGAAGCGCCCTGTCCCCTCAGGGTGCAGGCAGGGAGGCAGGTCTGCTGAGGGCATGGAGCTGGGCTGCATTTTACCCCGACTCAGGGAGGAGACCATGCCAGCCCTGGGCTGGCAGCTCAATGGGCTGCCCTGCTCTCTCTGCACCTGGGAGGCTTCATTGGGCTCTAGCAAAAAGGGCACTCTTCTGCTGGTTTCGTTCTGCTGGGCAGGAAGAGTGCATGTGTGGTCTCCTGGCTTATGAAACCCTTGGCATTTTATTGCTCCTCAGCTTCAGTGTAACTGAATTGCAGCAGTTTTTCTGCCGTCCAGGCCAAGCATGCCTCAACTTGCATAAAAGGAAATTAACACTGAGGTTTTGAGCTAAAACCATTTCTACACTAGGGCAGAAATAAAGCATTTTGATACATTCAGCTAATTTGTGCTGTAATCTAAACAGTGGGAAAGAACTTCCTCATGTTAATCTGTGAGCAGCTAGTATCCACTATAGTTCCAATTCCTTCCTCCATTCTGGGACTGAGCCCTCCCTCATTAAAATTTTGCCACTGGCACCAAGATGAGAGGAATCCCTGAGGATTTCAGCATACATTCACTCATACTCATCAAACGCTTATGAAGCAGGGACAGGCCCTCAGCTAGGCTGAAACATCCATGAACAGAGAGTCTGAAGAGAACAGGAAGAACTTTACTTTGTTAAACCACTGCAGTTGGACTGTCTGAGCTGTGCTGAGCATTAATCAGCTTTATTCTTTATTTTGGGATGGGCTAATGAAGCTCACCTATGGTAAGAACTAGAGCAGTGAGCTATCTCCACTAAGCATATCCATCAAGCAATCAGAGGGGTTTAGAGTATGAAACTGTAACAACACTGACAGAACATAACACAGAGGGCAGGCCATGTTTTCATCTTTAAGGTATTGATTGTAGCTGTTACCGTTCTTAGAAAAATAGTGAGATGCCAGTAACAAGCCAAACCGCATTACAGTTTTGCTACTAAATTATCAACATGATTCTAAAAAAATTTTAATTATTTACAAATAAACCACCAAAAGTTAAAAAGCAATGAGATATTTATTTTGCAACACCACCACATACAAATTTACATCTACCCATTTTTGGGAACCACATTTGTACAGCGAGGGAAAGATCATGCAATCATACACAATCTGTTCCTGTGGAAATCTATACTAGCTAGAAAATAAGTTGCAATCATACCTCACTATGTGGGATGGGGAAGGACTCTTTCTTCAGCTGCACCATGAGGGGAGAATAAGCCTGTGCTTTCTGTAAGCCTTCAAGTTTTATCTTAGGTCCAGTACTAGCAGGAGTGTAAGTTTTCTGCAAAGCACGTGTGCATCTTGTCTTGTGGCTTCTGAGGGTTTCAGCTACAAGCCAGAGGCTCACGTTGCCATGACTCTTCTGGGAAAGGAGATGTTTAGACTACAGAGAAAGAGTCAAGAGTTAGAGCCCGGATCCTGTGGCCAACCCCTTGAGACAACGAGCTCCTGTACACAGAGGAGCCTGTCTCTGCTACAGCTACAGAGCTGGAGTTTCCTGAGAGATCCAACAGCTTTGTCCAATGATTGTAATCTGCCAACAGATCAATGAGGTCTTTTAGTCAGGCAAGTGTCACATAAACTGTTAGCAGTGGAGTTTGTAGTAAGATCCCCACAGCATTCAGGCTATGACTGAAAACCAGAAATATTATGAATGCTTAGAGAAAAGTAATTATTCCTACTATCCAATAGAGATATCATAGTGAGTTAGGGCCTGCCTGAAGCTGAAAAGTGTCTTTCAAATACCTGCTCTTCACTGCATCGACATTCCTTCCCAGCCCAGCCCAGTGCTACTGTTTTGATGTCTCCTCACTAAACACATCTCTGTGACAAACTGCTTGCTGGCTAATTTGGCTTTACTGCCTTCAGAAAGAGTGCAAACTAAATCCACTAGTTTTACTGTGGACTTGCCTCTTTCCAAGTGGTAAGAGAAGGGGCTCTTCTAGAAGAGCCCAAGGTTGATGTCTTTATTGCAACACTGGAGGTGAAGTTCCTGGAGGCAGAGCATAGTAATTAAGCAGGTTCTAGCCAGGCTTAGGCTGCTCACCAACAGATTGCTTCAAGGCCATTTTTGTGTCCTTTGTCTATGATTCCTAAGTCAGGACTCAGTTGGTTAAAGTGCAACTACTCCAGCAGCACCCCAAGAGCTAAATGCCAACCTCTCCTACTCTCTTTCAAACCCCTTTCCTACAAATGAGTTACTTAGGCTTTACCTGGAAATAGTTGCTTTTAATACTTCAAGGTTGCTTTTGATGTTGATCCTCTTTGAGCTACTGTTTCCTTCTACCAGTTCCCTAATTGAGATGGAAAATTACTTGTGTGTATCATGATCAGCTCCTAGGGACCTGTTCATGTACAGGTGAAGTATTCATGGCTTATCTTGGGTTGAGAGTTATCTCAAGTGTTCAAAGCACTTCCTTGTTATTACAACATTCCTAAGTCTGATCCTGTGTGCTACTAATTATATTTTAGTTGTACATACTCTTACTAACTATGTGTCATCAAACAATCTCTACCATTAATTTAGTTTTTCATAGAGATTGCACATGACACACAGATATTATATGTCACAGACTTTGTTAAAAGGCTTTTAGTCCAAGTAACTTCCACTTCGCCCTACCAAGGCACAGAACACTATGCTGCTATGCTGAATGCTTCAGAGAGGAAGAGATGGTACCCATGAAAGCCACAAGTCTGATATCTGCCAACACTGATCTTCTGTTCTGATAACTGCCCTGCAGTTGCTGAGACTGGTGCTGCCTGGATGAATTAAAATGAGAACGGAATTACTCCTTCTCCTATATTTAAAAGTTAGAAGAAAACTCAGCTTATAATGAATTTTCAGCAGAATCTAATGCTAGTCATAGATAGAGACCTGAGTACATGAACCCAATTACTGTGCAGGGCTGTTTCTCCAAGATCATCAAGTGCAAAAAGAAGTCAGGCTGCTTGACTCTGATTCTAGCTAAACAGAACTAGTAAATACTGCTTCATGATCCTGAATCCGCTGACATATTTATATTATTTGCTGTGTGATTTCCTATGCACTTTTTAAGCAAATTGAGAAAAGAGGCACACACGGAGACCTAGAACTAAAAAGACTTTTAAATTCTACATTTAACATATGAGGATACCAAGAGAAAAAGAAGAGTTTAAGTCTATGAGATATCTTGTTGTTGGGTTACTTTCGAAAGTTGATTTGTGAAACCTTGGCTTCCTGAAGTGAAACTATTTGGGGCTACTGGAACAGCACAAGGGGAGGACATTCTGGAGCCAAAGCCACAAAGAGGGCTGTGCTGCTTGACTGTGCCAGTGCATCCCAAGAGCAGCAAGCACTCGGTACCCCAAACTAACCCCAATGCAAGCATTGGATCCCTTTGGTCATGCTTGACCTAAAGGCGTAGCTTTTGTCAGGTCACTTCCTTTGGCAGTTTAGGCCATCTCCATGATGGCTGTAGTCCAAGACTGGCTTCAGGGCAGGTACAGCCAGCAGATAAGTACCAGGGCACCAAAGCCACCAGCAGCCACCGCCGGCTCTGCCCCTCACCAGACCATGGGTACAACTTACGCTGAGTTATAACCTTTATGCCTTTAATACTAACAGCAATGGCAATATGAGTTATCTTTGGGGTGAAACAGGTACAAGGAACATCAGTCTTGGTAGGCCATAAGTTGCCTCTTAAGATGCCATTTTTTCACTTGCCCTCCAATCTCTCTGTTAGTGTTAACTGTCTTTAACATCTGCAGCTGTGTATGAGTCGTTCTTAAATTCTACTGGTGTCCACATATTTTGTGAAGTCAATCCAAAACGGAACTCTTGCTTTCCTTGGTATTTATTTTTATCATTCTCATTTCCTTTTTCTGGGTATGTGACTATAGTACATACCTGGGTGTTAAAACTGTCTAAAAGCTGTGGTAGGTTCCTCAGGAACCCTGACGAGGGGAGCTGCACATATTTGGTGTGTAATCAAGAGGTGAATGCAGAAGTGTTTGACTCCTGAAGACCTCAGCTTTTAGGCATTGCAAGGTGTGGTTTTCTCACCCACCAAGTTGGCTGGTGGACAGAGTGGTCAGGGCACTTGCATGACAGAAGCCAGAGCTGTTAGGCAGAACTTCTGTACTTTCAGCAGCATATCCACAAAAAAAAGGTAATTCCCCCAAGAAACAGGAAAAAACCACAGGGTTGGGGATTTATTGTCAGCAACTTCATCTACTAGTAACTCTGCAGTGCTATCACATTTACATACTTGTTTCCAGTTTTAAAAGTTATTAAATAACTTTCACAGTCTGCAAAATTTCAAGACCTTGGGTTGTGTCATCATCATTTTGATCATCTTAAGATGCTTGCTGAGTCACTGAGATGGCAATCTGAAGGGACGCTGTCATTTCTCTGAGCCAGTGCATCCAAAATGAGTGTGTGAATGTGACTCTTTGAGGGCTCTCAGAATGAAAAAGGACAAAGATAATGTTCTAGATATTAAAAAAAAAAAAAAACAAATTAAAAAAAAAAAACAGGGAACCTCTCTAAAGTACTTCAATACATACTAAGTAGGAATGGACTGTTAAAACCTAGATCAAGAATATCATGGCATTATGATATAAAAGGCAAAATAAACAGAAACAAAATCCAAAAGCCAGAACAAGGAAGACAAAAAATTGCTTGCTTGTATATATTAAAAAAGAAAAAGCCTTTTTATGAATCATCAATTGCAAAAGTTGAGAATTGTTTTATTTTAAAAATAAGCTGCAAACTCTGTTTTTTTCTGCTCTACCTTCTCTTTTGTGACACTTGCTTTTTTCTCCACAATAGTGAAACTGGTAAAACTTCCCATATACCATGACTGGTTTTGATATGTATTATTTACTTGAAAACTATTCTCATGGCAGCTCAAGAATTGTGTGTTCATATTGCAAGATTAAATTCATTCATGAAGTGTCTGTGACACTCACTGATCTGGATGTTCTCAAAGAGGTCTGTGCCAAGTTACTGTTTACTTCCATAGCAACTATGTGCCAAAGAAAAGGTAAGTATTGTCAATGTGTAACACTTGTTAAAAGTAAGAGTCATCATAAAGGACTGCTGGGAGAGGCATTGCCAAAGTCTCCTAATGAGACATCTCTTACTTTACCTCAGCATTCAATAGGAGTTTGTGGGGTTTTTTATGTTAATGAATTTATTTAATCACTTTTTGAATCAATATAAACTTTTAGTACTTCGTATATCCCCATGTCTGGATTCTACAGCTGAGCTGCTGCCTAGTGATTTCCTTGAGTACTCCCTCTTATTTTAGAAGAGCAAAATTATCCTTCCTTATTGATCTTCATCCCATGCATGATTTTACAGCTCTCTTACATATTTCCTCTGAGTCAATGTTTTTCATAGCTAGAGTCCTTCCATGTTTGATTTTTTTTGTATTGAGCCTTTTTACCTAGTTTTCCTTGTCATTCAACAGTACTCTCTTTATAAATACATACATATATATGTATTTATATATACACACACACTGATATGAAGGCTAAAAAATGTCCACAGCCTTCAAGATACTGTAGCCTAATATTGTTTTATGCATCGTTCTCCCTCTCTTCCCTAGTAATTTCCCTCATACTGGCTGCCATTCAGGACTGTGCTGATGTTCCTGTGTAATTTGCTATTATAACTTCAGAATCTCTGTACTAAATGATAATAGCTTCTTCAGAGTCTGCAATCAAATATACTAAATTAGAATTCCTCTTGTGAACTCTTTTTACATTTTCACACGTTCCCTTTCCCTACCCTGCCATGTTACTCAGTATCACAAGATGTTACAGCAGCTCTTCAAACTTTGCTAGCTTTTGTTTTTAACACAAAGAAGAGTTCGGAACAGTCACTGAAGTTTGTCACTTCATATTCCATTCATTTGTGAATGTAATGAAGAGCAGGGCTCATCAGATATGTCCCTGTGGGACCACAGTGTTAAGTTCCCTCTGGCGAGAAAAGTAACTTCTTTCAATTGGTTGTCTATCCGTGTCAGCACTGTCCATGTCATTCCAGTCTTATCTTCTTTAAGACCCTTTGGTGAATGATCTTGTCAAGTGATTTACAGGAATCCAAGGAGACCGTATCAGCTGTATCTCCTGTATCAGCATGGCTGTTCACTCCTTCAGAGAGCTCTGACAGATTTATGAGAGATTCATTATCTTTCCAGAAGCACAAAGAATCATTCTGAATGTAGCACATTTGCCTACATATCCAGTAAGTCTGCTCTTTTATTAATGTCTAAAACCAGTCTATAATCTTCTAAAATCTCTGAAACTCTGTTCAACATCAGGCAGCACCATTTGTTACATTTCCTTGCCTCTGTTATCCAGGTTACTGGTTGTAGGTGAGAAACAAGTGGCTGTACACTAAACTAGTAGTTTATTTGCTTCCATTTAGAGGTCTCAGGTGAAAAATATGGTCCTACTGGTAACTCTCTGTTAATTTTCCATGCAGTAGCCACTTAGGGCAATTTGACTTTTCATGGGTTTGCCATTACCAAGGTTCAGTTCTCCAAAATTGCTTCAGGTCAGGAAATTTTGAAGTAATTATTTTATTCCTATAAAATTAGCTGAAATGAGAGTTGTGAAATGGCCAGGAGAGGAGAAAAAAAGTCATAACAACCTGTCACTTAAGGACCATGTCAGAATGCTCATTTAAAGGGTGAATGTTTAAAACCTCCTGATTTAACTTCCCATGGCTCTTCTTGAAAAGCTCTGAGGATTAGCAGGATCAGAAAAGCAAGAGTCTGTGTTCACAATTGTCTCTTTTCCTTTTCAGTTGTTCTTGTTTTCCTGCCTAGATTCAGACCTGTCTAGATTCAAAAGGAATGAACAAAAAGATAGATCACAGTGCATGGGCATACTTTTCTCAATTAGGATGAGCCTTCACGAAATTAAAGTTTCTGTAACAAAGGCTTTCAGACACTGGGGCTTTTTATACATTGCTCACATATAATTTAGCAATGAGTAGTTACTAATGCAGTTAGGCAGTTGTGGACCCAATTATCCAATTACTGCAACTGGCGCACAAACAGGGTAATTGTACAGTGAATGCACTCGTGTACTTGGCATTCATGCTTTTGTGAGCCTGGTGTCACCCTTTCAGAGCTGTGCCAGAGTAGGGATGTTTCATCTTGCTTATTAACACCTCTGTCCTTGGGGAAGTTTTAGCACGTGGTTTGGGGAGAAAAAAATCTTGGTTTTCACAGAAGGCAGCTAAAAGTGGAACTACCACAAGATAGCTGGCAACCAGGAGTCTTAATTCTCCCAAATTCAGATGACATTGAAGTTAAATTTGCTGGCTTCTCTGAGCTTCCCCTTCTCAAACTTCTTTCTTGTGATAATTCTATTCCTTATAGACATTGAAAAGTCACAGCAGCCTCATCAGCCAGAAATTTGCATGTGACTAAAACAAATCCACAGTGAAAACTGAATTTTCTGCTTTGCCATAACAGAATATTAGTTTAGTGTGCGCTAAAAATAAAAACCCAAACAAAATACAAACCAGATCTAGCTCAACACAAATTTAAGCATTCTTCATGTTATTCCTCTTGACACTTGGGTTTGGCTTGAGAAGGGAGAGGTGCATCCATCAAGTCTGTGCCTGTGCAACAGCAGTATAAACAATTAGGCAAATTTTTCTTCAAGACACGAGTTCATGTGGAAAGCTAAACAAGAGTAGGTTGTTAGGGCAATTGCAAATAAATCAGATCAGAATTTCATTCCAAGTGGAAGTGGGGTACATATTCTTCCACAAACTGAAGCAATGCATTTCCCTTCACACCTTTCTGACTGTGAATTGTTGTGTGGGAAGCCTAATGACTTGGGACAATTACTGAATAAAATGGCTCTGCAAGAAAGGAGATACTCTTCGTGGGATGCAGCAAAGGTAAAATCACAGATTGTTCTAAACTGCTTGTATAGAATGTACCTTTATAAGCATAAAATATATGTGTATTTTTGCTTTCATACAATATCCTTAGAAGTGTTCATCTTTTCCCCATTAGTCTCCTGGATTCCCACAGTGCACAGCTCCCTTCTATTGGTCCCTTATCCTAAAAAGTAGTTGATCAAAATCCAGACCATGTTTATCTTGCTGGAGGCAATTAGTTGGGAGCAGCTGTCAAAGCCACAGCCAGTTCCTAGCACATGTGTGCAGCCTGTCAGCAGGCATAGTAACAGCATATGCCTTCCAGAAGATAATGACACTGATCTTAAACTGAAATCAGGTTTTGTTGGGTAGAATAACACATGGAGAACCAGATTACACCATAACCAAATACTATGATATTTCAATAAATGATTCAACTTCAGGCCTATTTTCTGTTTTGTAGACTGTTAGCACAGCAGCTGCTTGTAATATAAGCTCAGTTTATCTACGCCCTCCCAGTACTTAGAGGTTTGAAACTCCTTTTGAATTTACTGCCATCTCTATTTTTAAAAGCTCATTTATCAGATAAGCACAGTTGAAAGACCAAGAAACCTCTAGGCTTTGAATGGATGGATTAAAGTGTTGGGCACAAGAAGTGAAGATTTTTTTCAATTATGCAAGTTCCCCTGCACATCAGTTTTTTCAACACTCTGTCATTTTTAGAAACTGTTTTGCTGCAATATTATTAGAAACAGTAGTTAAGTGTTACTTATGAAAGAAAAGCAAAATAATGTCACCCATTTGTGAGCCAGAACTGTCTACCTCCTACTGAATAAGAGCTATCAAATAATAAAAAACTCTTTAAAATCTATAAAAATATTCCTGTGCTAATTATGTTTTACATCAACCCTTTGCTATTCCCAACAAATTCTTGATGTAAAATTGATAAAGAACAAATTAAGATTAAACTCACAGCGACTACTTAGTATAGGCCAGAGATGGGAATATTCCATTTCAGGAACAATTATCAGGATTGAGAAACTTTGTATCTGGGTTGAGATACATTTCTGGGGATGAGCTTTACTCCCTTGCATTCTCAAACATGCTACCTCCCCCTGAGAGGCTGCAACAGCCCCAGAAAGGAACTGCAAAGGCCACAGGATTTTCTGTGAAAGTATCTTTAGGAAGAGAAAGTGTTATTAGACCTGGCATGACCTAAGCAACTTACTGGGAAACTGAGACAACCATCTGGGAGGGAAGTCCCAACCCAATGCAGTGATCTCTTCTGAAACTGGGAAGTGAAAGAAAAGCAACAAACTGCTAAAGGTTTGAGCCACTGGTAACTGCATTACCTTGCAATGAACAGGCACCTAAGCAAAAGCAGATGAGGTAATGTTTTGGAAAGAAGCAGCACAAGGAGGACTTTCCCCTTTTCAGAATCACTGGTGTCTCAAGCTGGATTTTGATGTGTGGATGTGTTTTCTGCCTGTGCATCATTTTGACTGTTAACTTTGTTTAAACCACTGCAAAACTCCTGAGCAGCAGAAGAGCTCAGATTTTGTTATTTGCTTTTGAATTGCTGAATTCTAGGCTACGGAGGGGATAGCCTCTTTAATAGAGGCTCTCCCTTTCTTTGGAGAAAGGAAATGGAGCTGGAAGCTCACAAGTGGGGTAATTTTGAAACAATCTCCACACTAAATCTTCTAAAACTATTGCAGCAGAAGAGGCAAGATCATAGCAACCTCTCTCTTTTTTGGATAGCCCTCTGTGAAGTGAAAGACAGAGAAGAATGTAAGCAAGAGAAAAAAATAGGAGATAGGAAAGGAAAATTTTGAGCAGATTATGAAAATTATCCAAGGAATTTCTTAAATGAAAGTAATCCTTGACTATGAGCAGCAGAGACTACAAGTAGATGAGACTTCTGGGTAGAGAATTCCTCTTACTAATCAGAAAGAGAAGCTCTGTGCAAGCAATCTAAAAGGAGAGTAATAGTATTAGTCACTCCTCATGCTCTGGGATTAACTTCTTTCAAAACACTGATTACAGCTCTAAGTACAGCCCAAAACTGGAATTTAGAAATCAGACAAGAAAGTGGCAATTTTAGTAGTTCCGTTTCAGCAGATCTCAGCCATTCTCTTTCTGCACAACCAAGCTCAGCTTTTGTAAGCTTAGGAAGTTCTACCACCTATAGTTACTCATGTTATATAGTGAATATTCCCTGTAAGTCACATTGTGCTTCAGCTGATTCCACAGCTTACTGCCTAGGACTGAAAGGGTATGGCAGCCCAACAACCAGCTCTGGCCACTGCAGACCTCAGTGAAACGTCTTTATTTGGCTTTTAAATCCCATCAGGCATCTGTACACAGAAGCCAGGCTTAAAATAATTTGAGCATGGGTCTCTTTTGCCTCCTTTCTTGTGTTTGCCCTCCCAGCCAACACAGAACCTATGGGAGGACACAGGGGCAGGTCTTGTGTGGAGCACAGGGTGAGCAGAAACAGTGAAGACTGATCAGCCACTTCATGTGCCACCCTTGGAAACCCTTGGCTCTTGGCCAGTTTTCAAGCTCCAATTGACAAGCAAACCAGTTTTCAGCTCTGAATACTCAAGGTCAGTGATAGCTAAGCAATAAATTATGTCATACAAAGATGCTGAGCCCCTGACTAATACACCTGGACAGAATAACACAGAAGAGCCATTTTTGGAAAAATACAGGAGGAATTAAAAAGAAGAAGCAAGGAAGATTGTCAGTCAGTGAACAGCCTTCTGTCAGAAGATGCCTAGTCTGATTTTTTTTTAAATTATAACCTGCAAATTTAAGCACATTAAACCTGATGTAGAAAAATTCCATGGATTCTTATTTAACAAGCCCATGTTTTCTCTGGCTTCTCAAGGAACTAAGTTGCAAAGTCAGTTCTTGCCTGGTTCATCTCCAGATATATGGAAGTTGCATATTGCATGTGTCCATTTCCAGGGTCTTAGGAAAATGAGTTTGTCTCAGAAATACTTCTCCCCTTCTCTCTTTGCCTTTTCTTTCTTATGCCTGAATACATGTGATGAATCACAGCATCCCTAGGCACAACTCCAAGAAGGGGCATGTTTATCTAGCAGAATTCACATAACTTTAAGCTCTTGCCCAAATTAAATGTTTAATCACTGCTTAGCTCATACCCTGCCCAATAAAGGCATAAGGACTAATAACCCCACTGCTCAATGGTTATGAAACTGTATGGTCAGACTAACAAAGCAAGTGCTCATCCTGTGCTGAATCTGAAGAAGCAGGTTGAAAATTTGTTAGCATGGATGATGTTGCTAGAAAAGATCTAAGAAATTTTTAGACTTAAATAACCAAAGACCAAAGCTCTTTAATAATTACATTTCATTACAGTCATTCAGAATGTGCAGCGGATAGCCAAGGTGAAAGTGAATTTATCTCAGTATATACACAGACACTGTATCATCCCTATATTCATTAAAAGCAATACATTCAAAAAACATGTAAATCACCTAAGCACAGCAAGATGGAAAAAAGTCATGTTGAGATTATGCATTCAATCTTAAATGAGTCTCTTTCACTGTTTCTTAACTGGTAATAAAACATTTCTCTCAATTTCTCTACTTATTCCAGTGTACCAAGTAATTTATTTTATATTGCCACCAAGCTCCAAAGGAGCCATTTTTCCTTTAATTGTTTCTCAATGCAGCTATTAGTGTCAATAGATGCCCAAATATTAATATCAAACAGATTTTCTTTTAAAAGGAGAAACAGGCATCATTGCTTCTTTTATATTGTCTCCTCTCTACTCTATTTAAACTACAACTTTGCTAATTATGGCCCAAATTAAATTTTTTTCTTTGAAATATGCATAGCTGAATTAAGGTCCAGCTCAGTTCCTATTCCAGCCTAATGACACAAATGAAAGGGAAAATGAGACATTTTGGTATCTTTCACTCCCAGTCTCAGCTTCCTTTTTTCTCTTCCTTCTTAGACTCACTGTGCTTTTATATTGGTTTCTGAAGGAGATGGGGATTATTTGACCACATTGTCTGTCTGCTCACCTCCACTTTTGAACCCTCTGGCTTAATGTACTTTAACTTGAGAGAGCTCCTGATCTCCAAAATATTATATTTCTATGCATTCTGGGGAAACAGCAGAAAAGAGACAGCTAGATCAGTCATCCCTCTAGGAGAAAGGTGGCAGCGTGAAGTGGCTTGCTACTCCCCCCCATTTTGCCAGGCTGCAACCCTTCTAGCAAAGGCAGTACTTGGGAAGCATGGATAGCAACATTGATAGCTGGGTATTGCAGAACACAGAGAAGGATGAGTCAGGATGAGCGTGATAGGAGCCTTAGGCAGATCAGATGCCAGACTGGAAATCAAGATTCACAAGTGACAACTCACAAACTGGATGTTCTGTTTGTTTTGTGGGGTTTTTTCTGGTTTTGTTTTGTTTTGTTTTTTGAGGGGGAGGGATCAGTTTGATCATGACTTGCAATCCTTGTGAATATCTAAGTTCTGAAGAGGAAACCACATGAGTCGGACAAGCTGAGCTAAATCTAAGCAGAAAATTTGGGACTTTGCCCAGTAGCCATAAGAGCTCACTTCCTCACATCATTTCCTCCCCAGATGGCAAAAGAGTATTTCACCAGGGTACCAGCTTATCTCACCTAGGCAGCTGCGAAAGCTCATACCAAGTCCAGCTTCTAAAAGTACCACTTCACCTGGTGTTGGATTTTTCTCTCTTCCCTCAGTAATAAATTCAGCAAATCTTTCATTTTTGTTTCAGAAATATTAAACATCAAATCCCAGGTCTTAACAAAAGCTGCTATATGTAATGTCTTAAAAACATAAAAGTAGGACAAGAGATATGAAAATCAAATCCCATGGCCCACTCAGTTGTGGGAATTTCTTTCATTATAAGTGCAGCTAACATAGCTCAGCTACATCTAAAATTGCTCACATGCCTGTTCCATTTTCTTCTTCACAGCAGCTTTTCTATTAAAAAAAATTTTTTTTTTTTTGTCCATATACTGATCCCTCAATTACACTGGCCAGTTTCTCCAGCACCTTCAGATAAATCCTACCCAGCCCTACCCTGTGGTATTGAGTACATCCAGCTTCTTTCTCTCTTGTTTGATCTCTCTCCACTGATGAAGGGCTATCCCTCTACATCTCACATCATTCCAGCTCCAAATCAGCTTTTCCTTGTGGACACTGAGGCAAAAGAGTCACTGAATACTTAAGCCTTTTTTGCTCCATTGTAACTAGTGCTTCTTCTCCAACCATCCCTGGGTTCTGAATTTACTCTGAAACTAACATTCCCAGAGTCTATGCTCTCCTGTAGTTTCAGCTACAGCTGGGCTTTGGCCTTCCTAATTTTGACACTAAGTTTCTAACACTGCTGCATCTATACTCTGCCTGTCCTTCTTGCTCAATCTTTTCCACCTCCTTTTTGTGAGCTAGTTCAATGAGAAGCTCCCCATCTAGCCATGCCGACCTTCTCCAGAAATTCAGTCTTCCTTCCCACATGGTGGGATTCACTCCTGAGCTCTCAGTAAGTTACTTTTACAAACTAGCCAGCTTTCCTGGGCACTCTTCCCCTTCACAGCAGCTCCAAAAGGGATCATGCCAGGTAAACCTTGAACCAGTCCCTGTTTGCTTCCCCAAAGACCAGGGTCCTCTGCCCACCTTCCAGCCTTCCTCTGCGTCGCTGCATCCTGGGCTGCTCTGTGTGACCAGAGCTGCCACCAGCTCTTCCCTGCTTGTGAGGAGCTGGTTGAGTCAATCACTGGGGTTCTGTCAAACCATCACTCCAAGGAGGAGAGCCTGCCAGCAGGATGGTGCTGCTGGCTTGGAGGCTGCGCCTGTTCCCAAGGAGCGAGCAGCTTTCTGCCACGGGTGAGTGCTGTCTGTCTGTACCACCACGCATTGCCAGCCACAGACACAATTAAACTTCATAAGACTGTTCCATAATAGCTGCCTTGAAGAGGCAAGCTGGTCCTCTATTTTTAGATAAAATAGCTTTTCTATCAGTTACAGTGATACTTAATACAATGAAAATGATGTTTACTTTTAAATCTGGACTTTGGGACTCCTTTCTGGAAATAAGAGGAATATCAGCTCAAATTACAGCTTATCAATCACTGATGCAATTGTTTCATGTGAAATAAAGCTTTCCAGTTTGTTTTCATTTTTAATTATTTTCTGGCATGATAACCACAGGTGTTATCACGCTTCAGTCAAAGACTTCTTTTATTTAAATTTTGGCACAGCATCAGAATCTTAGAAGGAGATTCTGACAGTTAAAAAACCAAAATAGTAGTGTACAGAGATTTTCTTTTTTAGAGTTAATTTAGAAAATTACCATGTCTGTACTTTACCACTTTATTAAGCACAACTACACTTTGCTCAATATGTGATTATGAAACCAGTGTTTTGCAAAAGCAAATATATATTTGAATGCATTGTGGGGGTAGGGAAAAGTTTGCAGCATAGTGGTAAATGGAGCCTTATGTCCCCTACAACCATAGCTTGTCTGAAAAATCTCACTCAGAGATAAAAATGGTATAATTATGGGGAAAAAAAGATATATTGGTTTGGCAGTGGCAGCAGTTTGCCAGGCTGGATGGCTAAACCAGTACAGTCTGCACCAGTGAAACATGACTTTAATACCACGTTGCACTTCAACAACGTTTTTATAGCATCTGGAATCTTCAGTGTTGACATTTAGATCCAAAAATATAAAAGATGATGAAAAAGGGGTTACCTTTGAGACTTTTTTTCATCTGAAAAATTTTAAGACTTCTTTCTCTACAGGAGAAAAAGATAAGAGCTCTGTCAGAGCTGCTGAGTGTGATACATGTGGTTTAAGCAAGTTTTAGTCTGCAGGGCCAAAAAATAAAGGTGTAGTGTTGGTTTAATTGTTGCCATATTCTTTCTTGGCCATTCTTTCCGATCCTTGAGGTTCACACTGCAGATTGTCATTACCAGAAACTCTAATTTCAGCATCAGAGATCCTAAAATTAGATTCTTATTCCATGGGATGAAGAACACACTGAAGAGGGACAGAAATGCCAATAATTCTCAGGAATAACTATCACAGAAATAACTATCACAGAATTTTAGGAACAGACAATTTGGCCCATCTAGTCATTTATTTCTCATTCCAGTAATATGTACCAGCCACCAGTAAGCTTTTCTTTCAGAGCTCAGAAGTTGTGTGGTTCTTTGTTGCTTTTGTTGCAGTAGAGTGAAATTCTGCAGTCCTCGAGTATTGTGAATTTTAAGTACTAGGTAGAAAAGGAAATATTTTTCCCTAATGTCTTATTCCTTTGCTTTCAAGGTTCTAGGTTAATAGTGTTTGCTAGGCCACCTCTGTAATGTAATCTCTGTTCACAAAGCATTATTTCTTATTCCCTATCTTACCCTAGTTTTCTTTATCTAATCAGGCTTGCATGTTGGCACTCATGACTAAGTACCTGAATGCTACCAGCAGGAACTTGATTCTAGTATCTACAGGAGCATATTATGTTTTAAATAATCACTCACCCTTCCACAGAAAGCCATTCATATTTCAATTTTAGTTTAGCTTTTTTTTTTTTTTTCTGTTATGGGCATTTGCTATATCTGCGCAAGTATAAAGGTTAGAGATTGACCCAGGAGCAATGGACTGCATGGAATTTCCCAGTGCATCAAGTTCTACCTATCTGGTATTACTGGCAAACAACATGCATCTTCCTTTTTACAAACTGACCAGCTTCTGGCTTAAAACTATGTTGATTCTGTCATCCCTTATTTCCACTGTAGTTTCAAAGCAACCAAAACCTTATTGCACTGAGAGTTACAAACCATCTCAGCTTTCAATATAATTTTATTCACAGACAATTTATACTTATTAGTTCCTGTTCCAGCATTGTTTCTTGAGCACAAGTGGTTCTTTCCCTTCCAGCTGTTTTACCTGTTTAACATTCACAGAGAGTAACCAGGTCCTCTTTCAGCTTTTGCTTTCCTAAGCTGAGCAAGCTCTCTAGTCTAAAACACTTTCCATTATTGTCATCAATTCTCTGCACCTGTTCCAGTCTGAATTCCCTCTCCTCAGTCACAGATGCTCTGAAGGGTGCAAAATACTCTAGATAAGGTTTTGGCAGAGTCACTTACACCTTCATGAATATCTCTTTTTTTCCTTACAATTACTTCAATTGACAAATCCAAGCACTGTACTACAAGCTTCTCATTAGTAGCTCACAGTCTGATTCTGATCAGTTAATACAGCCCAAAGCACTTACCCTCTCTGTTATTCCCACCTGGCATTCTCACAACACTTTCTCCAAGATATTTCTGCAGGAATAGTTTCATTCATACAATTTTAGCAATTTGAATGTTAGTGGTCAGGCTCATCAACTTTAAAGTATCTGTCAAAGGCAATTTAGATAGGTACATCCCATTGCTATGCATCCCATCTAGCTCCAATAGATTTCTAGTACTAACTTGATGTCTCCACCCAAAGGTCACGCAGAGTCTAGGAGACATGGGCCATATTGTCAGGTAAATATTCAGCCCTTGCCTAATACACTGGGGTCATTTTGGCACATGCTGGCCCTCTAAGTCCCATTTCCTCCACCATCTTCCCAGTTCTCTCTGAGCTTATACCGTTCCTGGGCAACCCAAACATGTAAAAACCAAAGCTCCCACACTGACAATCAGGTTCACCCACTCTGCATGAGTACTGAAACCTTCAGCCATAAATTACCTAACACCAAAGAGATACATAAGATGTGTTTTCACAGAAACCAGTTGGGATTGAGAAGGATGAACTGGAAGACAGCAACAGAGCTTGGAAGGGACATTAGCAAGAACATAAGGACTACCACTCATCTTCCTGGAACAGTTGTATGGACAGAACAAGACCTGAGACAGCTTTAAAGTTTGGTGAACCAGAGAGAGCACAGACTATGGGACAGCTCCAGTCATGGCTGCAGGAGGGGTAAGGGGAACTCCTGAGGAAAACACTTTCTCCTAGATATCAAAGAAACAATTGAACTCCCTACCATGGCCTTTCTCACTCAGAAACACGAAAGATGAAAATGTTTATTGGCATTTCTTTATGATCGGCACAGGCCTTTTTTCCAGGATAATTTCTCAGATGATTACTGAGTATAGCATGGGTAGGCCAATCAGGATCAGACTAGTGTTTGGGAAAGAGCCTTTGACTCCATTTGCCAGGTTTTTCTCATTTTTTGAAATGGGCAAAGCCAGAACAGACATGGGACAAGCCCACACTATCTCTGTAAAAACTGTTGTTGCTGTCTAAAAGAAAATCATGGTTGTTGCAGGCCATATTTATTTCTATTTCCATTGTTTGTAATATTATGGTTTGTCCCGATGTGCTTCCCCTGGTTCCTACCCCCAAAATGGTCCTTCCCTCGGTTCTATCCTCCCCCAAGCACCTATCACTCAAAAGTATCTCCTCCCCTTGTTCCCGAACCTTCCCTGGCCATCCCCTGATTCCCCTCCCAGACCCTTGTCAATCCTCCCTGACCCCTCCCCTTCTTCCAGAATCCTCTGTGTCAATCCTCCCCTTGCTCGAATATGATTTGCACTCCTGAGTTGTTCCCCTCCTACCGCTGCTCCTATTGGTTCATGTTGTGTTAAGACCCACCCTGTGTTCTTCCCACTCTGTATTATGATTGGTTAGATGATTGTGTCCGCCCCCAGGACCTCCCCTGTATTTAAGTTGCTATAAGGCCTTGTTCTTTGCTCTTGTGTCCTGCCTCCTTCATAGGTAGTAAACTTGTTTGGATTCTCCACGGCACAATAGCTGTTTCTCTTTTCTTTATTCCTCCCCTGACAGCGAGCCTCTCTGCACGAGCCAAAGCTCGAAGGTTCTGTCCCTGGCACGGCATCAGCCGGGACAGTTCCCCACACTCGGCGCGGCGCCTCCGGAACATCAGTGTGGTGGAAGAGCCAAAGCTAGCCGGGCTCCAGAGGGCTGTGTCACATGGTTAGAAACTGACTAATTTTCATGTATGAAAAACCCAGGAGCCCAGCAGGCATGTCTGATTTGATAGGCAGCTCAATAAGGTAGGAGTAGGTCCATTCCAAGGCCAGGGAAGCAGGACTTCCTCTGAATGTGCTTATCTGAGCAACTCCTGGTTGTTGTGGTTTGCCTAGCTGTCCCTCCAAGTGTTGCTTTCAGGCCCACTCCCATCTGTTTCCCTGACCACAATTCTCCCATTCTTGTGTATTCAAGTATTCAGGCACCTGGAAACACTAGCAGTCACTTTTTCAATTTCTTTGGTTTTGAGGTGGTGGTGGTGGTGGTGTTTAGCATTTCAGCCTAAGGAGTGAAGGTTGACCAGTGTATTGCTGACCTATTTTGGTGCAGCCACGAATCTGCTCCTATCCGTGAGGGCCAGCTCTCACCTGATGCAGTCTTGCATCTGTCAGCTCCGAGGCTGCTGTGAAGTCTGTACAGACTATCCAAGGCTATCTTTAAGACCTGGTGGGCTGGCAGGCAGATGGGCATCTCCTGCCATGGCATCTGACACATGGCTGAGAGGAGAAAGGAGAAGCAACACTTGCATTCTGGGCAAGAAGAGTTCAAAATCAGGGGCAGAGCTATGTGGGACTACACTAAAGTAATCCCAGCAAGTTCTGAAGTGTCTGGATAATTTTCTTGTACAACACTGATTTAATGCAAGAGAAGAGACTTTTGCCAGCTATGGTATCTCTTTCTCAAATCTGCACTGCCCTAGCGACAAGGAATTCAGAGTGGTGAGAAGGTCTGTGTGTGAGTAGCAGCCTGAGATGAGAGCCTTACCAGTGGCTGCCCAGGGGCTTGAAAAGCTTGGGAGAGGCTCGTCGACGAGAAGAATCATAATTTGTTGTTCCAGTTGAGAAAGTACTGTCTGAGTGCAGAAAGCCTCCTCCAGATACAACACTGAGCTTGATTTCAAGTGACTGACATTCTTCCTCACACTTTCAGGCTCATTTTCAGCCACTGACACAATATACATTTACAGGTAAGCTACATGTGTACCATTTTTCTAATGCTGGCATGGTTTAAAGACTGTTAGAAGTTAACAGTGCAAATCTCAATATTACAAAATTGCCAGTGATAACGCCCACGTTCTACTTTACAATTTTTAGACAGAAAGTTCAGTTGCCTTCCCATAAAAAGGTGCTACAGATGTGCTAGAAGAACCAACATTTCTCAGCCTTAATAAACCCTGTTCCTCCATCCCAGTGAAGTTTTTCTAAAAGTATGTCATCTCAATGCCTCTGAAAAATAGGGCATTAGATATGTTTCACAAAGCAACACGAATTCATAAAACTGGGATTGCTCTGTATTTTTTATTCTCTCATAGTCCATGCATCCACCTGGCACTTAATGCATCATAAATGCTATAATAAGCATGTCAATGCATGCATCTATTTAATTTTGGCAAGTTCTTGATTGCAGTCTTTTGTATGGAGGCAGTTGCAGATAGGAATTGTGACAGACAGTAAATCTAACTGACTTTGAATTGGCAACAATAGCTGTAATGAAGATTTGCATTTTTAAAGGCGTGTAATTAACACCAGTATTAGCTTCTTCCTCCAGCTAAAAAAGTCAAGCTCAACTACCTTTTGCTGAACTTGTGTTGGGTTTTGTATTTCTTTTGTTTTGCTGACAAGTATAAAGCATGCAGATCAGCTGCTGCCCAGGTACTGTTTTGAATTATTGCTGCTACAAATGGTTAACCCATGAGAGAGAAAAAGCAGGAAAAATGGGTAGATGTGCTGGGAAGCAGTGGATGGAACAAATACTTAGCTTATCTCAGGGCCTGATCTGAGGCATTACCTTTAGAAAATTTGGGCTTTACTCTGTTTTCTATGGCAAAATCACACAATGCATAAGGCAAGAAGAATTTTCCTTCAATAGTTTCTTCACTTCTATTGTATTTCATATGCACATTCACCTAATGCCCACAATATCAAACACAGAAATGGCTTTGGTGCCTTTATGTTCCCTCAGCCTTTAGACTCTCAGTTTGAACACACCCCTGTGAAGGCATGACATTCAATCAATTTATTTCAATTTTTGTAAATATCACCAAATACATAACAGAATAATATCATGGTAGACAAAGTACTAATGATAATGATTTTGAACACCTTAAAAACCCCATATCAACCAATAAGTCTGAGTTCCAAATTTTTGCAATGCTGTTTACTTATTATTTCTACAATTTTTTATTTTCCAGATGTTGTTTGTTTAGCTGAAATCTCCTTCAGCTTGTTTAACAAGCTCAATAATTGCCAATAGTAACAATAAAGAATTATTTACTTGAGCTTTCTCTAGGCCAGAACCTGAGGTTTCTATCTATAGTTTACTCAGTTCTTTGTCAAACAAAACTTCCATGAGATTTGATTGGTCCTTGCCTTTTGAAAGGTATGAGTATAAGCTGTTCTATAGGATGCAGAGCAGTTTATGTGAAGAATTCATCAAACTGTATGGAGAGCTAAAAGCAAGACTAAGCATGAATCTTGTAGATGCCACTGTGGGATGTGAGATGAAGTCCCTCCCAGTCTATGACACAGCATGGAAATTTCGGTTCTGTAAATTAAAGTTCTTCACAGGTATTTTAAATACACAGTGTTTATACCACAAAGCTGTTTTGAAAACTCTTCAGTTGAAGGATGCTATGCAGCAATCCTCTGTGACTGGATGAACTGTCCCATTTTAACATAAAAGTTTAAGAGCCAGATTGATTTTTGCTCCTGTAGGTATTTATTTGAATTATGCTTATGGTTTCAATGGGAAAATAATTGTTAATTATTTAATCTATTAATTGTTTTACTGTGCTAGTGCATTACAGAATCAGAGAATCACAAAATATTCTCATTTGGAAGACATTACCTTTCCAAGTACCTCATATTTAAATTAAATGTTGCCATTAGTTTTCGGTTTGCTTTTATAAGAAAGTACATTTTAAAATTGAAATTAATTCTAGGGGGAGACTTCTAAAAGAGTGGATTCACCAAGAGGAAAACATGCTTGACCAACCTGACATCCTCATATGGCACGACTGGCCAGGTAAATGAGGGAAGAGTAGTGGATGTTGTCTACCTTGACTTCTACTTGAAGGGTGACAAAGCACTGGAATATTTCCTTCTCTGGTGATGTTTGAAACTTACCTGGGCACAATCCTTTGCAGCCAAATCTAAGTGAACTTGCTTTAGCAGGAGGGTTGGACCAGATGACACCACTGTGGTCCCTTCCAACTCCAACCATTCTGTGATTCTTTTATTCTGGGATTCTGTGAGTATTTTTAGTGTTGTTGTGACATCAACTTCCAGAATTCCTTGATTTTTTTTTTTTCCTACAGAAATGCACACTCATGATTAAAAGTGTGACAAAACGAAAAATGATGCAAAAACTATGCCAGGCCAGCATGTTTTTCTTCTGCATCCTAACAAAAGGGTGAAAAAACAGCAAGGAGCAGCTTCTAACCTAAACTTTAGAAGGAGAAACTAAAAACTAACAAGGTAAAGGCAGAAAATTAGATTAGATCTGATATAACTTCTAAGGATTAAAGAAAAATAAAGTGAAACCAAGGCAATGCTACTTAAACATCCTGAGGAAAACCACACAAATGAAACAATCTCTGTATTTTTTCTTATTCTTATTTCATGTGTGTGTTTTTCCTTGCTCTGACTATATAGAGCCATTCATTGCATTCAAATATACCCTATCTTTTGATTATGGACACAACTCCATTCTGCTTAGGCAAGTCAGTGGCATTCCTGAAAATGCAAAGTGGTCAGAAAAGCTAGAGCCCCTTTCATCTTCTGCCAGCCAAGGATCTGATCCCTGGATACCTACATACAGAAGGAGAGTCAAAAAAAGTATGCTGTCAGGAAAAGTCTCCATTTGCTGCTACTTCGTTTGTCCAAACTAAACTGCAACTTTTTTTTCCCCTATACTGTGCATAAAATATGTCATGTAGAAATCAAAAATATTCTTGGTGAGCAGGAGCAATTCTGCCCAACCTTACAGCAACATGAAAAAATATAATAAAACAGACAAAAGAGGGTCCATTTGCACACTCATTTTCCACAAGATGTTTTCACTTTAGCTTGCAGAGGTATTTTGGGGCAGACCAGGATGGAAAAATAAAAGCGTCTGAGCAGTGGATCTCCAGCCAAACCATCACTTGCTGATACCACTGGCACTGTGTCAGCTGAGGTGAAGGTAGCAATTGAGCCATCCCAGACAACCAACAACTAGACCAGCACTGTGGCCTGGCATGGAAGGAGAAAACTCTTCAGTAGGACAACTCTGCAAAAATCTTATATATTCCTGCTTTTCACAATATCTTCTGTATGGTAATAAAGAGCAAAATTATTTCAGTCTTCATTGCCATTTTCCTTCAGGAATAGGAGTACCTGTACCTGCTACAAAGAAGATGGCTATTTAAAGACCCAAACTCATGGCCAAAATAGATAAATAAGCATAACTACTCACTTCAGACCTAACAAGTGAGTCAGTAGTCAGATTCTATTTCCCTTACTGAAGTCAGAAAACAAATTAAGCTGACAGCATGCCTCTAATGGTGATGACATCACTGAGAGCAGAGTTATTTTCAGTCTCTACAGCACTGGTAAAGGAGAAGCATAAAAGTGAGAAAGGGAAACTTAATTTTTTAGTCATGCCTACTCCTAATATATTTGCTTTGCACGCCCTCCCTCAAGTTAGGTATTTTTTGCTATTGTTCTTCTGTCTTTAAAAGTATATATGCATTTTTGAAAAGCTTGTAACCATACAAAACATTTTTCGTTCTTTCTTTAGGAAGCACCAAAACATAAGATTTACAGCCATTTTAGCCTTATATGCAGTGGGAACAAGTCCTCCAAATACTTTAGAATTGCATCTAAATAAACCAGAGAAGAGTCTAAACCATTTGCCAAAATGTACAAAAGTGACCTTATATGAAATCTGTCAGTCTTCAGATGCCCAACCTGTGAGCCCTGTGGGCAGTATAGAATGCAGCTCTAAATCTGCAAAAATACCTCTCTCTCTCAATTGCATTGCTTTCTTTTAAAGTGGAGGTGGAAAAGCTTCTGCTTTTTGACAGTACAAAAACTGTGCTTTGAAGAGTTTTCTAACTTGGGTAAAAAAAGACTTTCTGGGACAATGACTGAGAAACACTGTTAAGGTAGATACAGGGAGACTCGAGGGGATTTGGGGAAAAGCAGGCCTTTCTACATGAGAAGCCTGAAGCACAGAGTGACATAAAAAATGCATGAGGCTGAGAAGCAGTAGAAAAGAAGATGCATGAGCACATGGACCCATGAACAAGATAAAGGAGAAAATAAAGAAATAAGCCAAGACAGAGTTCTGCCAAGCTGTGAGGCAGAACCTGAATAAAAAGCAGAAAGGACTGAAAGTGTGGAAGTGTCGAGGGAGATGGGAGCAGCCTGGCTGTGCTGGTGAGTGATGAGATGTCAGGTGATGAGAACGTTGCAGCAGCAGGACTGCAACTCCTGCCATTGGCAACAGACAGGAAGGAAATGCTGGATTGCCAATATGCAGTTCCTGAAGGTACATGATTTAGTGAGAAGCTGATGACTTGACAAGGAGGATTAGAGAGGTTGGTTTTTTGTGCAGAAGTGGGAAGTTATTGAGAGAAAGGGAAGCAAAGTTTTGGATGCACTACATGATATACAGATAATTAAAAAATACAGATATAATATACAGATAATTAAAAAATGCAGATAATTAAAAATAATGATGACTGGCCAGGAAGGAGGAGTCACAGTAAGCGAGGAAATAAATGTACATGAGGTGAGTGGGCACCTCAGATCTACTTAATATAATGCAAGCAGAGCAGGCAATCTTCTGCCAAGTGCCAGCTGTAAGCTGCAGGAGAAGGATGAAGAATACCTTGAAAGAAACATGTGAATGATGCTAAGAAAACCGTGTCTGTCTTCAGAAGATAAAATGGAGAAGAAGAGAGGTACAGAGGGCTAAAAGGACTGAGAAAAGGCAGTCTGGAAGGAAATTAGTGACAGATTTCCTGCTTGTCCCCAAGGAAAAAATAAACCCTGTGCGGAATGTCACACTTCACATGAGCATTCATGACATGATATGTCATGAATGTAAAAGGTGTTTTTGTAGACTAAAGTGTACAAATTTTGTCATACAGATGAGTGGTGCTTTAGGGAGCTAATAAAGAATCTCTTTGTCCTTAGAAACCATTAAACCAAAAAAATCTGTAGTAATGAAATTAATAATTAAGGAAGCCTTGCAACAGACCAATTCAGCAGTCTCTGGAGATGGCCATCTTACTGCAATTTACACCCTCTCTTAACCAACGTCATTAGCAGTGGTTCTGGAAAGCAAATAGGAATGAGAGACTGAAATACTGCAGAAATACCGTCAATGCTGATCAAAACCCTCATCGTAGCTTTTGTTCAACTAGGGCAAGCAGCTCATTTGTGCACAGCAGAGGAGCATTCATTCTGATGAAGCAGGCAAAATAACTTCATTCCTTCCTGAAAATTGTGATTTTTAAAATAGCTTCTTTGAAGTCAGACAAAGTTTCAGCTTTGCTGAAAGTGAATCAGCAGTGGAAGAATTCAATCCTGACAACTCATTTAATTCTTTCTACTATCTGTGGTGATGTAATACCAAAAACTCTATTAACTTATAGGTTCACTCGTGAGTTGAAAATTTACCTCTTACTGCAAGCATTAAGCTAAGCCATTGGAAATTTTATCCAGTTGTAACATATTTAATGAGATACTGAATGGTTGGTTGTTTCATTAATCTTGTATCAAGTGACTTTAAAAAAGAAAATACTGACAGATTTCTACAGATGTTTAGAGCATTTCTCAGGCTTATCACTTTTAACACAACAGCCTTTATGATTTCCTGTGATTCACTAAATATTGACTCAAGTATATATAGATTTAACTGGCTATTCACATCCAAGACACAACCGCTCCTTATGCTCTTTTAAACTGTTCTGCTCTTTTCCCTGTTTAAAAACCATCTTCTATTCTCGGCATTCCCTCTCCATTTTATCCTACATCTTACATTACCTTCCTTGGCACTTACTGAAGAACGACCAACAAGCCAAAATTCTTCCACAATCTCCCCTCCTCCAGTATTTTGCCCATCTAGTAGTAGATCAAGTCTATACCACTCATTAGCTTAAGCCCAGAACCTCCAACAGGTATCAGAGAGCACAGACTTTACAGTTTCTGACTCACCTCTTACATATATACCATTTTGCAACACTAAAGCTCTAAATAAGGAACCACATCTTAACACAGTCTTCAGCTGCTCTGCAGTAAAGGATAAACGTTGCTATCTCCTCATCCTCCTACTCCTTCTGGCAAGGTTGTGATTCTGGAGCAAGGCCTTGAGCATGCCTTGGCTCCATCAAACAGGAAAAAGTGGGTCAGCACAGCTGGGGCAGAGTGAGGTACTTACGGTACAGGGTTATTTCATCTAACGTATTTCTCTTCACTGCTTCCAGATAATGCTTCCAGAGCTGTCTTCCATCACATTCATGCTACCCTTCAGTAAGCACTGACTTTGGGGGATAGAAATGTGCACTCACTGTGGAACTGTGTCATTGCAATGTGCTGAAATGATTGCTGGGGATGTAAAATATCCATACTTAGAGTAGGCACATTTTCAGCAGTAAAATCACTCGTGAGACACAATGTCCTTTGGAGTTTGATAGCTCCCAGCCAATACTGAGTGCTGAAAAAACTCTTCAGGGTAAGTCAGTCATCAGTGAAGTTCCTTTTTGATGTATCAACAGCACACAGGAGTGGGAATCCATCATTTCACTGAATCACGGAGGGGCCCAGGGCTCATACAGGGAGCTGAGGAAAATACCGCCTCTACACCAGCCTCTTGTACAACATACACAGTTATGATCCTTGATTTATATCTGATGATGTAAAAAGTTTTATTGATCACTGGAGAACATTTTTGGACATGATCACAAACCTGGGCCCCTCTGGCACTGCTTCGTTCTCCACAGGGCAAAAGACAAGGCACAGAGGTGAGATGCTGATGGAAAAGCGAGTGAACTGTTGTGAGAGAATACGTGGATCTTCCAAACCAGTAGAGGTAACAAAGTCTATTTTTAGATATGATCACTTCAACAGCGCATATTTTGGAAAATATCCCCAGACTACTGGAAATGAGCATCAGGTGCTGTCTAGGCATCAAGGCAAGATAAAGGACAGCTGTTAGCTCAGTCCAGAGAATCCTGTTCAGTATAATTACGGGTCCGTAAAGAGAAAGGGAACCTTTCTAGATTTAAAAGGGACTCTTGGCTAAGACATGCTGGATAATCTATAAAAGGAAGTGAAGAATAAGATTGTTAGAGTAGATTTGGTAAGTAGCTTTCAGAGAGACTGAGGCACTATTTAATTGGGAGCACATAAAATCTGGAAATTTTGGTAGTAAGGTTAAATAGCAAAAAAGTGAGATAAACTAGGCTTTGTTTGTCAGTAGGCTCTTTAAATCAGACCTTATTTGATAACAATAATAAAAGGGTCTGTGACCCTTAAATTCCTAGATCTGGGGGAGGTAGGGTTCATAAAGCTGTGGCCTCCTCTAGACCTCATGTGTTTTATAGCAATGATTTGTGAAGCTGAGGAGTTTTTTATTGCTATATTGTATAATATAACATCATATTCTACCTCTGTCACCACTGGGGTTTTTTGGGGGGTTTTGTTTTGGTTTTTGTTGTTTGGTTGGTTGCTTGGTTTTTGTTGGTTTTTTTGTGAACAGCTATCTTGTGTTGTATTTAACCCAAGAAACCCTGACCCTCAAACACTGATGCTTGTTCCTACTCTACCATTTCCTTTTTGTCTCAAAATACCACAATCTGAAATTCTAATCTGCTTCTCAATGTTCCACTGCAAAGGGGTGACAACTTGCATTCAGTATCTGACAGCAGGTTTCTGTGTAAGGTTTCAAAGCTCAGCGAGAGGTTTCTTATACTCTGTGGTGAACAGGATAAATTTTGCCATTCAGAAGATAAATCTGAGCTATCTGTATGTACAGAACCACTAAAATGAGAACATATGTTGGAGACAGGTATGCTGTAATGAGACCATATTTTATTGAATTCCAGATTTCCACTCAGGATGTAGAAACCACAGGCACAATTATTTCCTGCTAGCATAGTGACCACAGATAAAACTCGGATAAGTAATTCCATCGAGCCTGATGCATTATGCTTTACCCTTTCAGTGCAATTTTATGTAAACACACTTACATCCAGAAAAGCTATAGTTTTAAGCAGTGAGTCAGACACTGTATCTCTAACATATATAGGATTTAGAAGCATTCTTATTGTCATTATCACATCTACTACACTTACAGGATTAGAACTTCAAAGAAGACTCTGCCAGAGCAAAATGCAGGAAATGTTTGCATTCCTGTATGATTCCATCATCCAGGGGCCTGTAATGGTGAAAGCATCCTTCAGCAGATGGTTTTGAAAGGTCAGGTTAAATCTTAATATACAATAGACATTCAGTTCAGTTCTTCCCTTTTTAGTTATCGATTATAACTCTGATTTGTGCAGCAAATCCTTCTGGTGTCTCTGCTATGACAACTCACACCAGCTGGAAACTTCTTGCAGCACTTTGTCTCTCTTCCCCTGGTCTTTGTCAGCTTTCCAAACATCACTGAAAGCATCCTTCCAATATCCCAATGAGGTTAAGAAGATGTTCTTTTTACCTGCACCTAAAGCATAGAGCAACAAATTGGAACTAGCACTAAGGCTTCCGTAGTTTATTTTTGCAGGATGTATTTATGTTTCCCCAATCAAGGCTTCCTCACACTTTTCAAAAGATCATGAAGAAAGACTAAGTCGCCTTAGTTGAATCTCATCTATATGAAGTGACTGACTAAATTACACAATTGTTCTTTGTGTTCTGCTAGGAATTGAATCCAGGTGTCTCGAGAGTAAGAGACTCTCTTTATCTATTAGCTATACAAATAAATAGTATTGATTATTTTTTTAACTCCTTGGAAGTTTTTTCCCATATAAATTCAGACAGTACCTTCTGTATATTTTTCTGTGCATTAAATTCAAATTATACACCTTAGTGCTACAGTCATAATATTTAAAACAGAATTTCACACTTTTGCACTGTATTTATGGTTTCATATTCTATTCAGAAGATACTGCATCATAATTCCCACCTAATGCACTACCAGACCTTCTAGATGAGTGTCAGATTGTGGGGTTCATTGCCATAGTTTTGTTTGGTTTTCTCCACGCTTTTATATGTATTTTAAAAATGAAAGTTAAAGTTCCCAAATATTATTCCAACAGTAATATTAGTAAACTAATTTTGTTTTGTACTTACTATTTTGGGGGGGCATGACGATGGTGATTTACCAGCTCTGCAGTTAATTCTGCACTAATTGCAAAAAGTAGGTACCACTTCATAGCTAAGCAAAGCATTAGACGCTACCAACCATAAGCAAGCTTCCCTAATTTCTGCCACATATATATCAAGAGGCTGCCTGAGGGAAAAGACAGGTAAGTACCATTAAGCTGATATCTCCCTTGCAATTGAGTGACATTTTAGTGAGTTTTGTTAGAAACAAGAGGAAAAAAAATGGTGCAGTATGTGAAGCCCACCTAATTCATATGACAAGTTAATGGGATTTTATACAGCACTGTCATTTCAATGCCATATGCTACCCTTTTCCTAACAAACGGGATCAAATTTTCTGTTGCAATGCATATAAAATATCCGTGTGGATGCACCACGATTGCAACCACTTATGCAAAGGTGAAATCAACGCCCACAACCGAGTCTGGTGACAATTATTAGCAGTGACTGCAGTCAAGCAGAGATAGCTGTGCCTAGAGGGAAAGAGGGTGAAAGGAGAGGGCTGCTGCCACAGGTGAAAGCACTACCTTACTTTGGCCTGACACAAAAGGAATGAAAAATAGGAGCCACTGTCTTGAGGCAAAATATCTTCAGCATCTTACCTCTTGCTGGGAGGATGATCCAACTCCGAGCTTAGCAGGATTTGAAAGTCAGAATCCCCCGCATCTCCCAGAGATTAACTGATATGTTTGTCTTCCCTGTGGAGACACTTTCCAGATGATTTTCTTGCCCTGAAGTCTGTTCTTGCATAGTAACTCCTATTAAAATCCTGATGCAGCTTTCTCTTTTATAAAATTTAAACGTGTGGTGTGATAATAGTGAAACCCATGAACAATGAAATGGCATACTTCTACCTATTCTCTGTACTTCAGTGCCTGAGGAAAGGTCAGATTCCTATTGTTTGCAGCCCTCTTACCTGCTAGTGCAGAAGATCTTTGCCCCTTTTTTATTTTGAATTTGTAAGACACATACAGGAAAGGACAAAAGAGGATCTATGTGAAAAATTCAGAAATGATAACCAAACTATGACTTCTCTCCCCTTCTAAAAAGAGTTTAAAATTCTAATTACTCTAAAGAGTAATTTAGAATATGTACCTATGGCAAGAAAAGACTAGACAACTATGAAAGGAAAAGAGATAATAGAGTTTTTTTGTTAGAGGAAGGAAGTTTTTTAAACAGAGGAGCTTGTTGAACTATATGAACTTCAAGCTTAGGTTTGGTGTAGTTGTTGTGATTGCCACCTTTCAGTTGTCAGGTTCTTCTCCCTAATGGCACGTCTCAGATGTATATAGACCATGTAGTTGATGCAGGTACAAATGCATGAGCTTTGATAAAGTCAAGTGAAATACCCCTGTGGGGAATAGAAATTTGTATTTTCAGAGGGATGTGAGGTAACATTTTTTTTAACATCATGAATTTTTACATGAACTCGGGGATTTTTTTTAAAGTTCTGATTTGTGTGTTAACCACATAATGTACGACTGCTGTAAAAAAATAGTTTTATGTTCAACATTCCAGCAGCCAGTTTGAGACTGAAGTGACCTGGTGCTGATCAGACTACAAAAAATTATTCCTTGCATTAAGATTAATATCATAATGCAAACATTATGATATTAAGCAAAAAGGTTGCCAAGCACTACTGAATTATCTGTTTTCTATTGCCTTGCTCTAAATTTCATACCATTAACCAGCCAGGGTTCTGCAAATTGACCACATTGGAAGGAAGCAGTCCCAACTCTTCTTCAGTATTTAATAGGGTGGGTTTGTTGGTGGGATTTTTTTGGGGAAACCAAAAGGTAAAAAGGGTAGGGTAAGTTTAGATGTGGACCTGTTCCCTGGTATCTCACCACGTGACAGTGCAAGCAATTGCACCCCTTCAAAAGAGAGGCTGATGCAAGGGCCAGACTGAACTGCAGTGAAAAAGGTGAGGGCTGCATCTGCTTCTCCTGGCTTCTGGTGATCATTCAGCTATGAATGGTCAGCCTTTTACTCCAGATGTGGAAGTCTCTGTAAGACCAGCTGAAGGTTGATTCATTATGAGCAACTGCCTATCCACTCCTTTGTTCCTCTTTGTAGATAGGTATTTATGCTCACATGAATATGAAGTGGGATCAAAAATGCTACCAAGCAGAAACAGAAGCAGTGTGTGCATGCGCGCGCGCACACACACACGCGCACACACACACACACACACACACACCTTTAATTACTAGCACTCTTGCCCTTCCTTCCACTTCAGAAAACCTTCCAAGTATTTAAAGAATGTTAACTTTTATAAAGGATGGAACAAATCGTGTGACCTGTCAAAATCTAGAAATGCTCGGGGCAGTGAGGCTGTCAAAAAGTAAGTGGCCTTCGCAAACAGTTCTGGGAAGTTTGGCTTCAACAGCAAGAAGCCTGACACCAGTGCTCATTCACCTTCAGTTGCCGGTCTCATGTTTCAAGGATTCAAGGATTCTTCAGCATCAGCCAAGCCATCTAATGTTGCAAAACGATGTGTGTTCATGACAGCACTTAGCATTTTAGGAGAACCTTGAACCCCATAGGCTGTGGGTCTCAGTTTATATGTTTGTGTACCAGCTAACAGCTGAGAATAAAAAGTAAAATAAGGGCCGTTTTCGGAACCTGTGGGGTGCTTTTTTGACAGCTTTACCTTCATGTCTCTTGGCCTGTGGAAGTATGACTTCCCCGCTTCGAGGCAACTCCTACTCACGCAGTCCAACCACTACTTAAGCCGTGTTGCTACAAAAACAAATTCCTGCATCTTGATTCCTTTCCCTCTTCGCCTAATGATATTCTGTACAACACCACGTCTCACCCGACTGTCGACTTCACCCTCCGCGCTTGTTTGTGCCAACAAACTCTCAGCGTCTCCCACTGCCCGCAGCCCCGGTGGCGGCAGCAGCCCCGGTGGCGGCAGCAGCCCCGGTGGCGGCAGCAGCCCCGGTGGCGGTAGCAGCCCGGTGGCGGCAGCAGCCCCGGTGGCGGTAGCGGC